>CATIWF010006895.1:0-54062 GCA_949630135.1 Balakata baccata | reverse complement strand
TAAAGGACGAATTTTAAGAAGTTTTAAACATGAAAGTTGTAGATTTATGTCTTATTTATATGTCCTTAAAACAGTTTTAAATGTTATGGTGTGTATGAAGAGATATGCTCAAAAACGTATTACTGATCCCTAAAGGTGTATCAACAGATTTAGTCCGGTTTTCTTTTATTTTTACCTTGTTAGAGGCATAATCAGTGATAGTTGGAAACATAAAAGTTGTTGATCTATATGTCCTTTATCTGTATACCAAATTTCATGCTGATATGCTTGGTGTAGGTTGAGTTATTATGAAGAGATTAATAGCTGTTCATTTGATCATAGCTGTTTGTTGTGTATCAGATTCCACCTGTTTCTTTGCCCTTATTTTTGCGGTTCATGTAGTCCTAATTAGCTGAAGTGTAAAACATAATAATTTTAGTTCTATATCTTAGATAGATTTCTATGAAAACTTTACCTTAATATGTTGAGTCTTTTATGAGTTATGACCATAACAATGAGGACTGATCGGGTGGTTACTCTATGTTGGACCAGTTAGATATTCTTTAGTGTTTGAGGACTTTAGAGTCAATATTAGATAATATTGTAAACATGAAGAATGTTCCAAATTGACCTCTCTAAGTGCCTATGAATTTTGACAATAATGCAACTTACATGTTATAAGATATGGAATTTTAAAGAAAGGGTCTCAAATCTGTCTTATGACGGAAGATAAGGTAACATTTGAAATTATACTAAGAATTGTATAACGATTCAAAAATTCTGAAATTTTAATACCTTACAGTGTTATGTGTTAGCTTTAATCAAAATTAAGAATTACATAAATTGGATAAGTATAAAAAAAGTTATAGGTTAAAGTGTCGTAGGAGATCATACTGCCACTTATTAGAAACTATAAATAATTGTTTTAAAACAAATTGTTAATAAATATTCTATCAATGTATTAATCAAATATACTTTCATGTTAGGTTCGCAATCTATGGGAGATCCTCAAGAGCCACAAATCCCATAATTATTGGAGTTTGTAAAACTTTATTAAGGTTTGTACATAACTACATATGGATTTAATTGTATGTTTGATGTTTAGGATTGTATTAGTTAAATGATGAATCTGTATGTTTTGATCAATGAATCTATATGCTTTGATCAATGAATATATAAGTTGAAGATGATGAATTTGCATTGTATGAAATGCATTTATAGGTGATTGTAAATGTTGTAGAGCGGTTCCACCTGGGCAAACCATAGGGTGCTTATGGTGTGACTTTCTTGTGAACTTTAGCTTATGTATATTAAATTATACTATCATATGACAATTGTGACCGTAAATTATGAAATTTTGTTGGATTGCTGATGTAAATTATGTGATAAGAGGATAAGGCCCAATTACTCTAACTAGGACTAGAGATAGGATAGATGGCATGCCATTGAGGGAGTTTGATACCACTTAGGCCTGGACTTGGCTATCTTGGAGATGAGACTTATATATTAGAGGGTATGTCCGGAGTGGCACCCTCAGAAACATTAAGATGATCTTTATCTCAGGCAGAGTTCCTAAGTGGCTCGGAGTAGCCTTAGTGCCCGTATCCAATTTAGTCCGGTTTCGAGTATAAAGGCAAAACAATAATAACATTCTAATTTGATAAGTATAAAGTAAGGCATTATGGAATAATTTATATGAGTTAAAGTATGTCATTCTATATATGGAAGATTGTGTGATGTTGAAACATGTATATTGGATGTGGTGATATATATATTTTTATGCATACATAATTATCCATAAATGTATATATTTTTCATGCATACATGAAGATTAAAACTATATGTTGTTATGTACCACTAAGCATTTTATGCTTAGCGTGTGGATGTTGATTTCCCATGCAGATTGAAGATAAGGAAGCAATTGCTGACTAATAGAAAAAGCCCAAGGAGAAAAGTCCGGGACAAACCTGTTGGGGTTGGTGATACAACTATTTCTTTTTGTTATTTTTCTTTGGGTGGGAATGTAAATATTTAAAATTTAGATGAGTTTTTGTGTAACTCCGGCCAGATTGAGGCCTTTACTTTATGATCTGAAAAAAAAAAGTAAATATATATATAATACAAATATTGTGAATATTAAAATTTACTTTATATTTTAAAAAGTCATCATGGCCATGGTGCAAAAAGTTTTTTTTTTAAGAAAATAAAAATGATTATTTAAATTTTTTTTTTAGTACCTTTCTATATAGTTGAGGTATATTCCTTAATTATATGGTAGGGTGCTACAGTGCAGGGAGTGGAGGTCATGGGCAATAATTTTGGTCCTAAGGCTATGAAAAGGGAGAGTATCCACAAACCAAAAGACACAGCCAATCAATCAACAACTCAATTAGCAAACCAACAAACACTCAGTTCAGCAAATTTTAGCATATAGCAATTCAACATCAGTTTCTTTTTCAATTATAGCTCTATTCATTTCAATTCCTATCAACTTCATTATAGTTCATCAATTTTAGTTTTATTAGTGAAATTATTTTTCTTCAAACATTGCCTCTGTTCAATATTTATTTTTCTAAGTCTCATATGCTCATTAGCTTAATTTTCATTATTGTCAATTATCTTTACATATTATCAATTCCATTAGCAATCAGATTTAAGCGTACCATCAAGGAAGCTTAGGATCTTACAATAAATTGATTAGAAGTCAAGATGCAAATTTTATTTTAGTTCGAAAAACACTTTAATTTTTCTGGCACGCTCGTATTTATTTTTTTTGGCACACCCGTTTACTGAGAAATCGCTAACAGGAGCAAAGATAAATTTTAATATGGGAGAAAAAATATATATAACATATGATTATATCTAAATTTTGATTGGACAATCGGGGTGAGTGGCTCCTTTATCCTCCATACAAATTCACCATGAATATATATTAAATTTTATAATGATTAATTTTTTAGATAAAATAAAAGAAATTCTAGTTTAAAGTAATTTATTTTGATTTATGGTAGTTGATAAAGTAATGAATTATGATAATTTTTATTTTAGTTTATGTTAACCAAATTTGATTCATAGTAATTAATAAAGTTATAATAATTAATTTTAATTTATATTAATTTATAAATGGGTAAAATGATACGATCTCCTTAAGTTTGATTGAATATACTGGTTAGTCTTTCCATTTTTTTAAAAATATATTATGAAATTTCTTAAGTTTTAATACACTATCTAGCTCTTCTGTTTATTTTTACCGTTACCAATGAACAAAATATTAAAATTTGTGCTTAACTCATTACAAAGTCAGAAACACGAATTGAAAAAGACACTTTCCTTTTAAAAGACATTTTGTTTCACTCTCATCTTCACTTTCCTTTTGCTAAATCTAATTTAGAGAAAAAAAAAACTAATAAAATAGAAATAAAAGAGGGAAAAAATGCTTTATTATGCTTTTTTTTTACTCAATAAATAAGAGTATCTTTGGTATTTTTAAGTTAATATTGACCATCTTCGGTAAAACTTTAGTTGACTGACAAAATATTCCATTTAAAAGTAATTGAATGTATTTTTAAATAATGAAAAAAAATATAAGGGATTTCAAATATATTTCAAAAAATAAAGGGATTAATTTATGTGTTCAATAAAATTTCAGGTGTTCATAGTATTTTACCCTCTTTACAAACGAGTAATATTTAATTTTAGTTTATGATAATTTCCAAAGTTATGCAATTAATTTTAATTTATAATAATTAAAATAGTCAGTAAAGTAATGAGTTATGTCAGTTATTATATCTAATTGTATTTTATTTTAATTTATATCATTTGTTTATGTTGGCTTATGGGTTAGGGCCACCCATATGGGCTTGACCTAGCCCAAGGCCCAAATTAGATTATTATAAAACGCGCAAGTTATATTTTTACAAAAAAAACTTCATTAGAAATTATAGAACTTAACTTCTGTCTCTTCCTCTCTTTATAAATTTTTTCTGGTGATTTTCTTCTCTCTCAAGTTCATACAAGAGGATCAAGGGTGTTCGTGTTGTGGATTATCCTCTGAATTTTAGTAATCGATGTTTTCGAAGTATTAAAGACACGAAATTCACTTTTCAACAAATAAGTTTCTGCTGTCAATCTTGATTTATATTGGTATCAAAGTAAGAAATCGTATTTTTGTGCTTGAATTCGTGATTAGAATGTTGATTATGCCATAATCCATGAAAAATCACCAAAAATCAGAAATTTCTTCAATTTTTTGAGGGAGATTTTTTTTGTTTCATGGTGCATATTTGCTATGGTTGGAAAGCTCTTGTCCCAAGCTTTCCAATAAGTATTTTTTTTTTGTAATTTTTTGACAAGTGGTTGAATTTCTACGAATTTTTGAAATTTGAATCGTATTTATGTTGTTGAATTTTCTGGAAATATGGTTTCTATACGAATTTCACTCTCGGTTTATGTTCTTGATGCCCAAATTCCATTCATATGGTGTTTAATTGTAAATTTTTTTTGGTCCCAAATAGTAGAAAATGCATAAAAACATAGGAAAAATTTCAAAATGGGACAGAACGGCCATGAGAAGGCGGCGTGTGGCATGCACGCGTCACCTCAGGAGGGTAGAATGCGGTTATAACTTCCTGAGACACATGTCATCCAGTGAATGAAGTGACATAGCTCTCCTGCTAAGCAGGCGCTGACATGGTGAGCCAGTATATCATGCTGACGTGGCATGATGACATGGCAGATTTGACATGTGGCTATTTTCATTGATCCATGTTAGATTTGGTGACGTGGCACATGGTCAATACTTGGCTCTCTTTGGTAGGTTCACGTAGCATATCTCCTGATTTGTCGGTCAATGGAGATCAACTAGCACATGGCAGTGCGTGAAAGCACATGGACAGCGCGTGACGTCTCCTAGCGGTGTGTGAGGAGTCTCTTTTTGGTGCATGAGGACGCATACAGTGTCCATTTTCTATGCAATTTTTTTTAAAATTGCTTAAAATTTAATTTCCTATATAATGAGCATTTTTCCAGAATTTTTAGAGCACATTTTGAAGTATTTTTGTATTAAAAAATGTGAAAAATGTAAATTTTTTACATAAAAATTAATTATATATATATTTGATGGATATTAGTGACAAATAAATATGTCATGGTATGATTAGTAGTAGCATTGTGTTTTTACTCGTAATATGTGATATGTATATTTTATATTGAATGTTTAAAACAATAAGCATGTTAAATTGTTTTATTGAAGAAAATGCATGTTTTAAATTGTTTTATTGCATCAAGTTGTATATATGTGATATTGTGGGAAATATTAGATTGGTAGATTTATTGATCTCACCTAATATAATCATTGGCGCATGTTTAAATTAAAAGATGATAATTAGACTATATTATTGGGAATTGATTGGATTGTGTAATAATACTTTTGTTTCTGCTGCTTATTTATTATTAATTAATTTAAAATAATGTGATATGAAATATTTTTTGTTGTAAGAATTGTACTAAGTAGGTTGTGATCATTGTTCTAAATAGTTGATATGGTTGCTACAAAAAGCATAGTTGCTGACTTAAACCAGGGAGATAAGCTGAATGATAATAATTATGATATTTGGCATCACAAAATTCAGTATCTCCTGGAAGAGCAAGAAATACTGGAAACTATCATACAACCGATGGCTAAGCATGAGCATGGAAGCACTGCTCAATATAAGCAAGATATGGAGGCATATCAAGCCTATAAGCACAAGGATAGAGTCGCTCGCATATAGATGCTGACCAGCATCCAAAATGACTTGATGTTACACTTTGAGAAGCACCGCTCAACCCAAGCAATTTGGGATGTTGTTGAGGTCCAATTAAGTGGAATCTCAATCACCAAGTTACGTCAGTTGACTTTGAAATTTGATGCCTACAAGAAAAATCATAATAACATAATAAGGCAGCACTTAACTGTCATATCCAACATGATAAGTGAATTGAAGGTTGTTGGCCATGAGTTAACTAATGAGCAATAGGTCCAAGTTGTTATATGTTCTCTTCCAAATGCCTAGGAACACATGCATGTCAACCATAATGACAATATCATAATATTTGATGATGTTGCCCGATATATTGAGCTTAAGGAGGATCGCCTTCTCATTGATAAGCCTGAAGAAGAGGCTTATATGACTGATTCTAAATGAGCTTCGGACCCTAGTCTAAAGAAGTAGGCAATAAGAAAGGCAAGGGAGGCAATGAAGCCAATTTTAGTGGAAACAAATGCAAGTGCAATAGTTGCGGTGGCAAAAAAGGAAAAAATATGAATTGCTTCAATTATGAGAAGCTTGGTCACTTTGCTCATGATTACACTAAGCCAAATGTATTGTATCACCAAATTTGTCCCTTTGATTATATGCTAGCAGTTGTTTAAACTGGCAGAAACTATTCTTGATTAGACATACCATATAGCAAGGGACTGATACGCCTTTATGGAATTTCATCGAATTCCAAAGGGGATCAAGCTGATGTTGTAGGGAGGCCGTACTCTTAATCTCCATGACGAGTTTTATGCTCTTGAAGTTCAACAAAATTTAATGTTTGTTATTGTTTTTTGCGAAGACTTGGTTTTACAATTGTACTTGATATTGTTATATGTAATTACTTTTGGACGATGCTAATTATGGCTCTGGATATTTGTTAATTGGTTTTATGGTGTTGGACACTATTTTATGGATATGAATCAACCTATACTTATTGTTAGCAGTTTCTAATAACATTTTATTAAATAATGATATTAAGTGGCATGCTAGATTATGACATATTGCGCAAGATCGCTTAGAAATATTAACAAAGACTAATCGTTTAGGTTCTGTTTGAGAATAAGGATTTGCCTATTTGTGAGCATTGCCAAGCTGCAAAAACAACAAGATTACCATTTAGCAAAGTCAATAAAGCTACATTTCCTTTATAGCTTATCCATTCTAATACTTGTGGCCAAATGAATGTGAGAACAAGACTTGACGCTCACTATTTCATCACATTTATAGATGATTTCACCAGATACAGTCACGTTTTATATTATCTCCCATAGGTTTGAAGAATTGGATTGCTTCATACGCTATAGTAGATTGGTTGAGAATCAATCAAATGCAAATATTAAAGCATTAAGGATCGATCGAATACGTGAATATCTACTCAACTAGTTTAAAAATTAATGTAATGATAAAGGTATAGCTAGATAGCTAATTATTCCTTTCACTCCGCAACAAAATAGCTTAGCAAAAAATAGGAATATAACCTTATTGGATATGGTTAGGTCAATGATAGCGCAAGTTAATTTGCATATTTCCTTTAGAAGAAATACACTACTGATTGCAGCCTAGATACTTAATCGTGTGTTATTAAAATATGTTCCTTCCACCCCATATGAGTTATGTAAAGGCGAGAAGCCCGACTTAAGTAATATGCGACCATGGGATTATACAACTTATATTCACAACATTTCCTATGAATATGGGAAACTTGGTCCAAGGGAGAAGAAATGTATATTTATAAAGATACTCAGAATTCTCCAAAGGATAAGTATTTTTTGGAAAAATACAAATGAAAGGATAACAAAATTTGAGTCATGAGATGTCATTTTCTTATAAGAGGACTCTCCTGAAAGAGATGAGATAAATGGAAATTTCCAACTATATGAAATGAAAGATCCCGAGTCTAGTGGGAGTGCAAGAATGGTTGCATTAGCTCCAACAGAGCAAGATGATATAGAATATCATGCTCCTCCTAAAGCAAGTAGGAGTGAAAGTTGCTTGATTATGTTCTTATGGGGCAATATTATGAGCAATCTCAACCTCGATGTAGTAATCACAAAAGAATTCCCTATTGTCGATATTGAGATTGAGGGGTAAACTTTTATAATTGCTCCAGATAATTAAGAGCCCAAGATAGTACAATAGGCTCTTTCTGGTCCTAAAGCTAAGGAATGGGTTAAAGCTATGAAAGAGGAAATGGATTCAATAAAATCTAACTGAATCTGGGATTTGGTTGATTTACCGCCAGGTCATAAAACCATTGGAAACAAGTGGTTATTAGAGATGCGCCCTAAAGGCAACCGCCTTAGGCACTAAATGTACACATTAATATTGGCATTCATTCATTATGTTAGTATTTATATGCATATGAATTGATATGGATCTTAAACTGGTTAATGAAAGTCTTTAATACATAACATAGCATGAAGGAAATCATGATGAGATCATGATAATGATATTCCTATCATGTGTAATTATTTTAGTCTCTAAATTATTCCTAGTCATAGGATTAATAAGATGGGACATTATTAATCCGAATAAACTAGCACATGTTATACTTCTCATAATCTATAAGCATGAGATGTTTAGAGTTAACATGTGGATGCTTGCTAAGAGTAGTAAAGTACATTAGATGACCTGCTATAAGACAATAATATGGATGATCTATTCAAATGTCAATGGCAGTCTCATCATAGCAATGGTGCAAGTATTCTTAGACTTGAGGTACTCAAGGATATCTTGGATACTGATTCTATACTTTGACTACATTCCTTGTTGCCTCATAAAGGTTGCTCATAGGGTGGTGATTGGGTACAGCTTGAGGTATTCGAAGTTAATTGGGTAGCCAATAGAGGATTCACCACTCCTGATAAAGGGAATGTATACCTATGGCCTCTTGTCAAGATCATTACTTGGGAGTCTCTGGCCAAAGCAAAAATGTCATAAAGACGGTTTTTAGTGACATATCTAAATGACTAATGAATCTCAAGGACAGGATCTAATATCACTAGGGCTAGGTGTAATGTAGTCAATCTAGCAGGAGTTGACACATGGTCCATGCTCTGAACTTAGTGGGGTATAGAATGGTGAAAGGACGAATTGCACAGATATTATCTATGGAAAGGTTTGTAGTCAAACCATTGACTTTCCGATCAATTAGGGGTCAAATGTATTGCTAAATACCGTTCATGACTTACTCAAATTAATTGTTAATTAGGATGGCCAACATAACCGAGAGCCTAATGGGTCACATGCATTGCAGGTTTGAAGAATCAGTAAAATGGTCTTGGATGGGATCCAAAAAAAATGAAGGAATTATTTTGGGTCGAATCATGATAGGATAGTGATAAAATTCCTGAAAAATCGCTCGGGAGGGGTCACGGGCCCGCACGGGCTGCTGACAGCAACAACCCTGCCAACAAGTTAGGCCAATTGACCTATTTGCCTAAATCCCATATTTTACTCCTATTTTAGTGCCACTTGATTTTTGAATTAAGTTTGGGTTAGAATGGGACTCTAAAACCCTATGGGCATATTTTGAGACATATTTATATTAAATTTTAGGCAAAAAATTTAATTAAGCCATAACAGAATTAAGTGTTAATTCTCGATTTTCTCTCAATGAGTATACACTTTGCTAGCATATTGTATATGTTCAAACCATCATCCTTGGGGTTTCAATCTTCTATTTTTATGTGGATCAACATTAGAGACAATCCTACTTTGGATTGTCGGGTTTACGACAACCCGACAAGAAAAAAAATTAAAGAAACAAGTCAAGAAATTAAATGTACTAATTTCTATCTTTGCTTTATAAAATTAGTTTTAATGGCACGAGTTGTATCCTATGAATTGGGTTTTGAAAAATTTTAATTTTCACTGCATTTTTTTTTGCATATGATACATCTTCAAAACCCAAAATTGGTATCAAAGCCCCCTTGTGTCCATTAAATTAGTTTTAATTAAAAATACAATTTGATTTACAAGATTTTAACGGTTTTAATTGAGATTTTCTCTTTTGAATTATGTAATTAGATTACATAGGACTAGAATAGATAGAAATGCAAGGACTAAGAAGCAAAAGGAGTTGGTGCCATTTACAAGAAGATACAGAAATAAGAATTTGATTTTCATTTTAAATGTTGTAATTCATACATCTACCTAAGTTAGACCTAGTCAGTTCTTCCATGGCTCGAGGGATTAATGTATGGATGTATATCTATGTATGGATGTATGTTTAACATGGCATAAATATGATGAGACTAAATTAATAAAAACCCTCTTTTAATTAATATTAAAGCTAACGTCTTCCATTAATATTGCAAGAGTGAGAGTTCTTTTTAGAGCTAGAGTTGTTGGGCAAATCCAAGCTCGCTCTACAAGAATATGTTCAAATCATGGAAATAAGATTTATTGGACAAACCAAAGGTCAATGTGGACTGAGGTGAAGTTAGGTTGTGTATATGAGATATGCACTCATCAAGAGTTGATAACCTAATGTAGGTGCACAGATCAACAGTTGATAGCACCATATTCGATAGTTGCATGAGAATGCAATTAGTATGGATCAGATACCTATCTTTGGGCCTAAGGTGGCTTGTTAGGCAAACCCAAGGTCATTCTTAGGGACATTAGATATCGACCCACTAGGAGAACTTCCATACAAGTTCTCTCGGATTCATAGTGAGGGTTATGGGTTCACAATAAAGTATTAGGAGCCATAATGTGTTTTATTAAAGACCTAATATCATGAACTTATTCATGTACACAATTCTACAATCTCAGTCTTTACATCTAAGTTGTTAGAATCATATCATTCAATGTGAATCAAAGAATAATCACAAGCCATACATTTTGACTAACCTAAGTTTCCTTGACTAGCTTAAAACTAAGAATGGCTCTCAAATCCAAAGGGTTGCTAAGGTTTCGAAATAGTCATTTTTCCTTCCCTTAATGCTTGAGATGCAAGTGTTGTGAAACAATTTGCATACAAGTACTTAGATAACAATGGATTTTTTCTAAGTTGTTCAAACTTGAAAAGCAATATGGAAATGGATGCAAAACCATTTTGTATCATCTTTGGGAGAAGTCCAATGAGCAAGCTCATACTGAGCGATATGAGATATGTAAATTGCTCTACCACTTCAAGATGATAGAAGGGAGATCTAAGATGTAACATGCATTATAGATAAAAGGAAAAGATAGAGAGACATCTTAAAAGGTACTTCCATTATGGCAAGAGTTGCAAAATGGAAATGGAATAACAAAGCTTATTTGGAGTTTTAAAGAAGCATAAGGATAAGGCATATATATGCACCTTCTACTTCAAGTAAATTTATTAAAGAGGATAACATAGTTTCTTATAATAATACATGGGTATTAGATACCACATGTAGGTCTCACATATACAAGATAGACCAAAGAAACAATAGAAAGCTTAAAAAGGGAGAGTCGAAACTGTGCACATTGGCTATAAAACAACAGTTGCTATAATAGCTATAGAAGCTTAAGTTCGACACTCTCTCCTAAGTTTGTTTAAAGGATTAAACAATTGTGATAGTTTAAGAATAATGAATATAGCTTTGTTTAATAGTTGAATAAAAGTTTTTTATTTGACTATTAAGAACAATTATTATTCTATATGGTCAAATAGTATTCCTTATGAAACTAAAACATTATGCAATAGAGTTTATGATCTAGGAATGCTTGATTATATCCTCCATGTCAAATTTAAAGGGTTGACGACCAAAAATCGAAAATTATGGCATTGTTAGCTCGGGCATTAAAAGGGGAATCACATGATGAGTTATGGTAACTTGGGGTCATTTGATTATGAATCATATGATACATGTGAATCTCATTTACTAAGCAAATTGATAAAATCACCTTTTAATGAAAAGGATGAACATGCAAAAGGACTGATGGACCTTATACATATAGATATATGTGTACCAATGTTCATGCATGCCATAAATGATTTTGTCTACTTCATTACCTTAATTATGATTACTCATAATTTAGGTATTTGTATATGATGAGAAACAAATTTGAAACCTTTGAAACGTTTAAAGAATTTAAAAATGAAGTAGAGGAACAACTCGACAAAAGTATTAAGTTACTTAGATTAGATCAAAGTGAAAAAATACTTAAACTAAATGTTTCAATGTCATATAAGAGATAATGAGATTTTATCTCAATGAACCCTACCTTATACGCCATAACATAATGATATAGCTAAAAGGAGAAACTAAACCTTGTTAGACATGGTAAGGCACATAATAAGCTTTTAGAATTCCTTAAAGTTTCTTTTATGGTAATGCACATGGGATTATATTTATATGATAAACATAATACCTTATTAGTCATTGATGTTGTTCCATATAAGATATAAAGTAACATAAACCTATTTTTTCATAAATTAAAGTTTAGAATTGTCCTACTTATAGGAAGTAGAAAATGTTAGACTAGCTCAAAGCTAAGTCTATCCTAATGTCTGTATGTGAGATAACTAATGAGAGTCATTTGGATATTAGTTTTACCACTCTTTGGAACAAAAGTTGTTTATTTCAAAATATGTTGTCTTCCAAGAGAAAGAGTCTCTTCTACAAAAAGATAGTGGGAGTGAGATAGAACTTGATGGAGTTCAAGATGCTCAAGAAGACAAGAATCAATTGGCAAAGCCCAAAATCTATTTATTCGTATAAATGAAATAACAGTAAGACTTCATGAAACACAAGTGATTCATAAGTGTGGTAAGATACGAGTTGTTCCCAAGAGACATAGATCTCTTATAAGTGAACAAAATGTCGTATTATTCATAAGAGATAATGAACTTACAACTTATGAAAAATTTCTAAAAGGTTCAGAACATGACTAATGGTGAAAGCCATGAGTCAAAGATGGATTACATATCTAAAACTAAGTATAAACTTTGGTTGATCCACCTAAAGGGATAAAGCCCATTGGATGCAAGTGGATTTTCAAGTTGAAGACCTACATGGAAGGTAATATAGTTCCCTATAACGCTAATGTACACTTCTTTATGAGGTATAGGTTATTTCTTGTATTTAAATAATAATTAAAAAAAAAGGGAATGAAGCACGTTGCTGCTGTGGCATCAAAAGGAAGGCATTTGTGATTTTTTACTTTTGGTTTAAAATGTTGTACCAAGCAGTTCAATATGGATGGAAAGCTGCGTGTATCTGAAGTAAATGCAAAACTTGTCCCAGTATTTTGGTTCTAGAGCTCGACATTGTAGAAAAAACGGAGACATACAAGTCAAGTTATTTGTTTATTTTTTTCTTGTATTTTTTCTTCTCTATAAATCTACGGATTGAGGCTATTTAATTAATTGTTTGTTGTATTGGTATGTGTGAAATAATATGCTATATAGACAAGTAAGTCTCACTCTATACATCATGATACATGATTTAAAATTATAATTATAATATAAAAATATTGTTTGGATATTACTTGTATATAATAATATTAGATATCATATCTAAGATATTATTATTGGAATGCATGTAATTAACAATAAGATTTTAATGAAGAAATTTTTAAGTAAAAACCAAAATTTTAAAAATATTGAGTGGGAGAGGAAAAATTCATGATAATTTTTTGACAGACTCTATTGTTAGTTCATTAATAAAATTATATGTACTTCAAATTCATGATACCATGGTGCTCCCTTCGGAGGGTACATATTAGACATTTTATTTTATTGGATTTTGTAAGATAAAATCAAAATATTTTTTATAAAAATTGTTCACCCCTATGGTGGCTATTTTTAGGATAAAAATATTTAGATTGAAACAATGGTTATTATACTCAACTAAAATTTATTATTAACTTTTCCTACAAGCTCTATTAATAAAATTTAGGCCTAAAGAGATAACAATAGTTATTTATCAAGATTACTTGATAGGAAATAATCCAATGGATAATTCGGTCTAATATATTTAGGCATGACTTTCCCTACATCTAGCTTGCTAAGACGGATGTTAGATTATTGTTGCAATATGAATAATGCCTTTATTTGGTTTTTGGCATTAAATGTTGCATAATTAATTTTAAAGTTCTTATGCATGTATATTTTATTTTCAAAAAATAGTTTCCCTTAATCTACTTACTGTCATCCTTAATCAAAACAAACTAACTAGTTAAAATTTCGTTGACTAGAAGAGAAATTTATTTATAGTTCTCACTACTGAGAATTACAAATACTGCCTTACCCAACCTTATCTAGAGATCTATGCTGATGATGCACATAGGAACCATAGGAGGCCATATGAGAAATGGCAAAAGGCCAATGAAATGGCTAAGTGCTACATATTAGCCTCGATTTTTAATGTTCTTCAGACACACCATAATGCAATTGAGACAATTGCTGACATCATGGCTAGTCTTGAACAAATGTTTAGGAAAGGCACATAATTAGCAAGGCAAGCTGCATCGCGTGGTATTTATAATACCAAAATAGGAAAGGACACTAGAACTTGCGATCACGTGTTGAAAATGGTTGAATATTCGAATGAGGCTGAGATTCAAGGAGCCCACATTGGTGATAAACTGAAATTGATATGGTGCTCGAATCTCTATCAAATGCATTCAATGAGTTCAAGATTAATTATAACTTGAACAAGATGAAGCTAACCATGGTTAAACTCATAAATGAACTTCATTCAGCTGAAGAGATTTACAAATCTAAAAAACCTTAAGGAAGTTTGCTTCTTACTAAGGATTCTTCTAAGGGGAAGCTGAAAGGCATGCCTTAGAACAAAAAGAAGAAAGCTGGGAAAAAGAAGTCACCTTGCACCAAGAAGGATGGAAAGCCTAAGGGCAAATGCTTCAAGAGGGGTGTTAAGGGACACTGAAAAAAAAAGACTGCCTAAGATTGTGAAATCAGGTAAGGGGAATCTTTTTGTTATTAAGGCTTGTTTTGCTTAGAATTCTACAGATTATAGATTCTGGTGCAACAAATCATAATTGTAATTCACTTTTTTGGTTTTTGGAAACCAAAAATCTAAGTGAAGGCAGTATAAAGCTATGGATGAGAACTGGTTAATATGTGTCAACACAGGAATTGGATCAGTCTCTTTAAATTTTAATATTAGGACTTTAGTATTGAATAATTGTCTTTATGTTCTAGACATTAAGAGGAATTTAATTTCAGTTGCTTGTTTATTTAAACAAGAGTATATTATAAACTTTAATTCTTCAGTTTCTATTTTTATGAATGGTGATTTAATTTATTCTGGTACATTGATGGATAATTTATATCATTTAAGTCCTAAGATCTATATTGTGCATGACACATAAATTGATGATGAGCATTTGCATATATCTAAGAAAAAGAAAGTTTCTCTCAACCAAACTTACCTCTAGCATTTATGTTTGGGTCATATAAAGCATAACAGGCTACAATTGATGATCAAAGATGGACTTTTAGGTCTATTAGAATTTGAATCATTGCCAACTTGTGAGTCCTATTTATAAAAGAAAATGATAAAGAGGCCATTTTCGGTAAAAAGAGAACGTGCCACTATACTTCTGGAATTGATACATACAGATTGTAGACCAATGAATGTACAGTCCTGAAGAGGATATGAGTATTTCATCACATTCACTGATGATTACACAAGTTATGGTTATGTTTATCTAATGCACCATAAGTTTGAAGCTTCTAAAGAATTTAACGAGTTTAAGGTTGAAGCATAAAAGCAATTAGATAGAAACATAAAGAAATTTTGATATGACCGAGGTGGTGAATATTTTTCTAGAGAATTCAAGAATTTTTTGGCTGAAAATGGGATTATATCTCAGTTGACAGCTCCAGGTACACCACAATAAAATGGTGTTGCTGAAAGAAGAAACTAAACTCTATTAGATATAGTGAGATCAATGATCAACTATTCTACCTTGCTAATCTTTTTTTGGTGATATGCCTTGGAAACAACAATGTATCTTTTGAACTTAGTTCCATCTAAATTAGTGCCTAAAACCCTTAAGGAACTATGGTCAGGTCGTAAATCATGTGCTAGGACCTGAGGTAGATAAGATGGAATTTCATTTAGAAGTTTGCATGTTTATAGGTTATCCTAAAGGAACAAGAGGAGGTTTATTCTATAGTCCTAAGAAAAGAAAAGTATTGATTAGTACTCATTCTACATACCTAGAACAAGACTATATGAATAATTTCAAACTAACGACCAAGATAGTTTTGGAAGAACTGTCTAGTGATCCAATTGATTTTCAGAATTCTACTCCTATTTCTCAACAGGAATAAGAAGATTAATTAGAAGATCATAAGATTATCCCTGATGAGCAATAACCTGTGGAGCCTCATCATAGTGGGAGGGTAACTAGATTACCAGCAAGGTACATGTTAGTAGGAGAAACCTATTAGGCTATCCTAGACCAACAAGTGCAAGATCCTACTAGTTATAATAAAGCTATAAAGGATGAGGATACTCAAAAATGGAAAAAGGACATGGACTTAGAAATGGAGTCCATGTATTCCTCTAAGGTTTGGGAACTTGTGGAGGCACCAAATGGAATAAAACCTATTGGGTGCAAATAGATGTACAAGAGAGAAAGGAGTAGATGGGAATGCGGAAACATTCAATGCTAGATTGGTAGCAAAAGGGTACACTCAGAAAGAGGGAATCAATTATGAGGAAACCTTTTCACCAGTTACCATGCTTAAATCCATAAGAATTCTACTTTCTATTGTTGCAGTGTTAGATTATGAAATCTAGTAGATGGATGTCAGGACTGCTTTCCTTAATGGAAATTTGGAAGAAACAACCAGAATGGTTCATAGCCAAAGGTTAAGAGCACATGGTATGCAAGTTGCAAAGATCCATTTTATGGATTGAAGCAAGCATCTAGGTGATGGAAAATCAGGTTTGATCAAGCGATTAAATCGTTTGGATTCAATCAAAATATTGACGAGCCTTGTGTTTATAAGAAGATCCAAGGTAAATCTGTAGCCTTTCTGATTCTTTATATGGATGACATTCTACTGATTGGAAATGATGTAGGGGCATTATCTACTATTAAGAGTTGGTTAGCAAATCAGTTTGACATAAAAGACTTAGGAGAAGCTAGTTATATTCTTGGGATCAAATTACTTAGAGACTAGAATAATAAAACTATAGCTTTGTCTCAAGCTGCTTACATTAATAAAATTTTGGCTAGATTCAACATGGAAAATTCCAAGAAAGGTTTTTTATCTTTCAGACGTGGAATTATATTTTCAAGGGATCAATCACCTAAGACTCTTGAGGAAATTGAGCAAATGAGAAGGATTCGTTATGCAAAAGCTATAGGAAGTCTCATGTATGTTGTGTACTAGACCAGATATTTGTTTTACAGTTAGAATGGTCAGTCGATATTAGTCTAATCCTGGTCTTCAGCACTGGATTGCAATCAAGCATATTCTAAAATATCTAAAAAGAACTAGGAATTATATTCTTGTATATACCAATGATGACTTTTTACCAGTGAGATATGCAAATTCTGACTTTATGTCAAATAAAGATTCCAGAAAGTCAACTTAAGGATATGTATTTACTTTGGGAGGTGGAGCAGTAAGTTGGAGGAGTGTGAAACAAAGTAATGTAGCAGACTCCACAATTGAAGTTGAATATGTGGCTACGTATAAAGTAGCAAAAGAGGTTGTTTGGCTTCGCAAATTCCTACAAGATCTTGATATGGTACCTCTAGTCTCTGCCCTTATTAAGCTATATTGTAACAATAGTGGAGCAGTAGTTCAGTCAAAGGAACCAAGAAACCACAAGAAGCAAAATCACATTGAAAGAAAATTTTTAGAGAGATAGTATAGAGAGGGGATGTAGAGGTCACCTAGATAGCTTCAACAAATAATTTGGCGAATCCATTTATAAAGGCTTTAGCTGGGAAACCTTTTAACTTGCATTTAGAGTCTACGAGCAAGCATGAAAGGCTTGAGATGCTTTAAAAGCTAGTGGGAGATTATTGAGATTATATGCTCTTCAAAGCATATTATGTATTTGTTACATTTTCATTTTCTAATAATAAAATTATTGAGATATTTCATTAATTTGCATGAGAATTTTAAACAAATGTCTTTTTAATCATATTATATGTATTTATGTGATTTTTATAGATAATCGTAGAAAATATAAATATAAGTTATTTTATGATCAAATAATAATGTTTACAGTTGATAAATAAAATTAGACCCTTTATTTATATTTAGACTGTAAATTCATTGAATGATTTGTCTTGATAATGTATGAATTTACTTATATAGTTTGTCTATATAAAACTAGATAAAAAATGAGATTTAATTAATTTTAAATAGCTGTCAGACTTATTAAATCTCATATGCATTGATTTTACTTTAATTTTAATCTTGAGTTAGTTATAATTTCATATTTATAAATATTATTTCATTTGAGTTACTAATGAGTGAGACTTAATTAAAAGTCAATATTCTCAATAACTTGGTGAGTGTATTTATAAATGTGATAATTACCAATTAACAATATAGAATTTGCACTAAAATATCTCTTGACGGGTTTTCGATACTTGATCATTAAATTCTTTTGTTAGAGTGTATCAACAATAATTATAAATTAATTTTTGCAATGAAATTGTTGAAATATGATCATTAGAAAAAATCGGTAAGTGTCAAAGTATAAGATGTAATTAAATTGATTGGATAGTTGAAATATCAATTTAATTATCGACATTTTACAAAGAATTATTAAGTAAAGAAATCAATAAGATATGAGTCAAATTTATATTAATCCCTGAAAACGTATAATTATAGAGTTTCCAATCTTTTAGTGGAATAGATTTGGAAATAATAATAGGGTTTATTTAATTATGGATAAATTATTAGTAATCACTATTATATATGCCCATATAATCTCTGGGCTAGCTTATTTAATTGATTCTATCGCAACATATTTTATCAATTACTATATTGGGCTTTGAGTCCATAATTAAGTGAACAAAGTTAATTAGATGTATATGAAAAATAAATTTTATTATATAATATTTTAAATTTTAGAAATTTTAATTTAATTAGAATTAAATTTAAAATACATAAATTATCTAATAAAGAATTTTATCTTGATTAGAAATAATATAAGAAATAAAATTTATATCACTTATTTAAAAAGAAAGTAGAATAATAAGTGATAATATAATCCTAGCTACAATTAATCCTATTCAAAATAGAATTAGAGTTGGCAAAGGATAATAGATATAATCAAGGCCAAATTTTGTTTTGGACGGTGCTCTCACTTTTTCAACGAGAAAAAGGAACAAACTTAAGAAAAAATAATTGGCTTTTCTTTTGCTAATCAAAGTCCATAGAAAAGAAATTTATTTATTTGAATATTTTTCTTTTAGTTTTTGGAGAGTGATGAGGAAATTCAGTCCATCACAAAGTCAAAGAAGGTAAGTGCAAATAAAATTTTCTTTGTTAGTTGTTATTCAATTGCTTATTGATTTATTTTTATAGTGTATCCCCACTCACCTCGTACAATTGAACTTCAGAATAATCTGAAAGATTTGTGTGAACAGATTTTGTGTGAGTGTTGACATCTGAAATCAAAATGTACGATTTTTATAAATTAATTGTTTTGTACATAATTTAAGACGGTTTTAATTAAAAGAATTTTTCTGCTGCGGTTTATTTAATGAAATATTTTTGTGTTAAATTTTTTAAAATATTTCCTTCAAAATATTCATCATTAGAGACTTACGAGATTTAAAATGCATGTAGCTTATGAACTTAAATAGACTAAAATTATAATTTAAGTATTTAATTACTGAGTCGAAATTTAGAAATCGAATTACACCTTGTTACATATATACTAATTTGCTCGTACGACAATGTATAATTAGATAGGTTTACAATTAGATTTGATCGCAAACGTATGTTAACAAGGAATATCCATTTCCACAAATTCAATTGCGTCCCATATATATGTGTTCCCTCTAATCACTTGATTCTTTATATTATATACATGATCAATCTTCAAAGCAAACACAAAAAGATTACATCATCACCACTTAACATTTGACACATTACTCGTGCTCAGTTTCTTTCAATTAGACATGTGGAAACATAGCTTAGTGTCACGTATCCCATGTGCTGTCTTACTTCGTGGGGGAAATTGAAACAGATACGTGCTGTCTGATTTCGTGGATGAAATTGAAACAGAGACACCCAAGAAAATGAAAAATTCTGAGCAGACAACAACAATAATCCCTCACAAACCTAACATGCACGCAGTTGTCATGTTCTTGTGCTACCCACGCTGAAATTGCATGGCGGATAAGAATTAAGAGCAGTTGATATTTGGAACATGTCAGCCACACACACCTTAAAAAGAATCACTGACACGAATTCAAATTCCTAAACATAAAATCAACACCCAGACTCCGTAGCAGAGCAGTACCCTAAATTAGGAGATGTAATTCTAAGTTAAGTAAGGAGTGCAAAAATTTATATATTAAACTTCCAATATCATACATACCAATAAATCTTAAAAATAGTATAAATTTACATGCTATTACATATATTTTAAAAAATTGAGAGGGTGCAATTGTTCTAACTTACTGCCCAGACTTTGGTTGTATGAGATCACAGATGGCCCCAATTTCGTTTTGTTACGTAGCTTTATCCAGATTGATATGTATTACATAATTCAAGTGATGTCGTACACAGAAACACAACGCATGCAGTAAGTGCTTAGATTTCCAAGATATTTAGATGAACATGGGACTTGCAATTTGCAAAAGCAATACGGACAAAACACACAGATGCAAAAGAGGGTAATGCCAAATATGAAACATATGAAGTACTTGCAATTTGCATTTTCATACACAAAATTTAATTAAGATACGACAATATTTTTGATTTGTTAGTGTTTTCGAGGACCGGTTTCGTGCTCAGATTTTTAAAAATTTTTCCTCTAGACTTGGTCCTGTCTATATATATACATTATGGACCTCATCAAAATGTTTTCTGCTGCTATTATTTTCCAATTCGATTTAATTGGATGGATGATGGGTAAATTTGATATCCTACAAATTTTTGATATCCATAGGTGACAAAGTTAATTAAACCTAATTAATAATGCATAAGTTTTAATTAAGAAATATTACAATCATTTCAAAAAGTGATGGTCCAACATTCATTATTTTATTGGTTGGTCACGAGAAAAAATTTTTAAAATAATTTTTATTTTTTCTCTTTTCTTATCTTTTAAATTTTCTATATATTATCTTCACTAATTAACCAATAGAGTGATGAGTATTTATAATGTCCTTAATTAATGTAGGAGTTATAATAGACAAAATATATATTTTTAACCATATTAACTAAAAACAAAATTAACAAAGGAAGTGTTATCCCTCAAATATTAATAAAAGAATAATGCTTATAAAAAAAAGGCACAAAGGAAGTGTTAAACGTACAAAATATGGGTGTACAAAATGTACAAACTAGGTATAATAGCCCCATTGTATGCATTGAAAATGTCTAATTTACCCTTTACAAGAAATTTCTTAGATTTGAAATTAATTTTTTTTTTTATCTATCAAATATTAATCATTTTTTTTTTCTCCAAACCATTGATCAGCGTGCTGAAAACTTGTTATGATCGGTAATGGAACTGTGACCTTTGCAAAGTTGAAATACAAAGATGGCAGAACACCATAGAAATCTAGAGAACATTGATGGAAGTTGAACAAAACTTCATAGATGAAAGAATATGAAAAATTTATTTACAATCTGATCTAAGCTAGCTATTTATACAAATGATGAAAGAAATAACTGCCTAATGTTTTGATTAACAGAGTTCATCTATCTAATAAAAAAAAATGTTTTCCTAACTAACTTGTTCCAGTTCAGCAGCTCAATTCTTGATACCTCCAACTTTGCTCTTTTTCTGCTACCATACCTTTGCTCTAATTGTTAATTAATTTATCTAACAGAAAATAGAACGTTTTCCTAACTAACTTGTTCCAGCTCAGCAGCTCAATTCTTGATACCTCCAACTTTGCTCTTTTTCTGTTGCATGAACCATAAATATAAGATTACAAAATTGTTACCAATACTTTCCTATACTTTACTATATGTATTTCACCCTACACTTTCAATGTAGAAAAGGCTTGTGCCTCTTCACTTATAAAATGCCATTAGTTTTCATAGTAAAGCTTAGAGATATGCATTTGATTCGGTCCAGTTAAAATATAACCAAATTCCAATAAACCGAATCGAACTGATATATATATGGAAAAACTGAACCGAACTAAAATATATTATAAACCTAGCTGAATCAAAATATTTTGGTTTGGTTCGATTTAATCGGTTTTGTAAATTAATTTATTAATCAACATATATTATAATTATTACCATATTTTATCAATTATAAAATATTAAAATCAATTATAATAACTTTATCAATTAATATAAATTAAAATCAATCATAATTTTATTAATTACTATAAAATTAAGATTAGTTAATACAAATTAGAATAAATTGTCATACTTTATAATTTTATCAACTATCATGTAACAAAACTAATTATTATAAACTATAATTTTTTCATATATAAATTAGAATTAATTTCTATAAAATTTATAGAATATATATATATATAATTTTGTCAATTCAGTTTAATTGATTTTTTTAATATTTACAATGGAACCAAATAAACCGAAGTTTTTAAAAATAACAGAATCGAATAAATTGAAAACTAAATAGACCGAATTAAATATATTCGATTCAATTTTTAGCTTCAGTTCTGTTTTTGTTCACCCCTAATAAAGATAGTAGGTTTAGAAAAATTGGAAGTATACGATAAGAAATATACGAGGAAGTCTTGGCAGTATTACGCTTACCACACCATTTACTTTGATAGCTCAAGCGTGGATTTGACAAATGGAAAAAATAAAAAAAGAATTCTAAGATTTGAAATAATGTGTTGTTATTTCGATATTATGTTCTTGATTGAAAGCCGAACTCTTATGCTAGGCCACATGTGGCGTCGTAATTTAGGCACTTTCTTACAGTGTCAAGAAATCGAAATTGATAAGTTGATGAATAAGAGAGAATTCTCTTATTAATAGTACGATGATAAGAGAAATTGATTATGAGAATTACGTGAAGATAATTAGCGATTGAGCTCGAAATATATGGCCAGAAATTTATCAACGTCAGTGACAGAAATTGAGACGAAAGCAAATAGCAAAAATAAGAAGGGAGTGAGATTTTCTAGAGTTAAAAAAGTAACAAGGAAATTTTTCAAATAGTAAATTTAAAAGAATATATTTTTGGAAGAGAGTAAAAAAGAAATCATCTCTGTAAATTTATATAGAAATCTATAATTTGCAAAAAAGAATATTAGAGATGAATTGCAAAATAGGTTACTGGGGATCTTTTTTTTATAGATATCATTTTTTTTAAAAGAATCACATGCATACTCCTATGTTCTATAGTGTGAGACTAATTATGTTTGGAGTTTGGTCAAAGTTAAAGTTCTCCGCCCCTTTTAAGGGTGTGTTTACTGGGGTTTGAATATGAAAGCATTTTTCAACAAACTTAACCTATGTTACAACTGAGCCACAATTTTTGCATTATAAACATTGAATGGTAAAATGAAAATATATTCTTATAATCTAGTTGAACCGAGCCGAACTGAATATTGATGAGTTCGATCTTGACTCTTTTAAATATATCATAACCTTGAACACAATTCAAGCTTTTATAGTTGAGTTCGAGCTCGCCGAATTTCAAAATGAATGAGTTCACAAGCGACTCGAGCTCGACTTGTAAAAAATTCGTTTATAATGCATAACGAGCTTAGCTCGAGTAGCTCAATAACTAATAAAGACAAATCGTTAACAAATAATAACAAAAGCTCGATAACAAAATATAATATAAATGAGCCTTAAATGAACACGTTCATAAGTTTTTAAATGAATACTTTCGCAAGCTTTTAAACAAACATGTTCACTAGCTCATGAACCAAACAATATTAAGTTTGAGCTCAAGCTCAATAAAATTTTTGAGCTTGGATTTGAGCTCGATCTCAGCTCATTAAACTTAACAAACAATTTTGAACAAACTTTTTTTTTTTCGAACTGAGATCCAAATAGCTCTTGAGAGGTTTAGTTCGTTTACACCCATATTTAGATTATAATTTAGTTTGATAAAAAATATGTATTTAAAGTAACTTATTGGAAAAAAAATGTTATTATAATCTCCTCCAAAAAAAAGCTAGTAGATTTAGCGTTTAACTTATAAGCTGGTAGATTATAATTTTTGTTTTCCATTATAAGCATATTTTATTCACCAAATGATAGACTATATCTCTTAACCCAAAACCCTTAGATAATTATATATAATATAATTATTTAATTAATTATTTAATATGTACATATATACAATAACAAAATGTTATAGAATAAATTTCAATATGTTCTTGGAAGACATGCTTTCAACATTGAAAATTCAAGTACAGATCATAGGAGCTCCACAAGTTATGTTAGCAATGACAACAACTCTCTATTATCAATTAATCTATAGGGTCCATAATCATGCCCTTGATCTTTCTATCCCTATATCAAATGAAGCATTCTTCATAGTAGCAGATACTCAACAAGTACCAACTTGCATGCATATTCCAAGGCAAATTTCAAGAGAAAAATTAGTAAAATTGTTACCTGACACATGGATAACCAAAGGAGAGCAAGGCTGCTAGAAATGTATGCCAGGATGGAGACTAGAGCTCAAGTTGGCCTCACCACATCTGAGGTACTTCAGGAATTTACCATCCGATTTTTTTGGAAGTTTTAAAGAATAGTGGCTACACATTCTTGAGTATTCAAAAATACAGTTCTATCAACTCAATTCTATTATTGCTGCTCAGCCATTGGGGCTCATTCTTTTTTATCCACTGTATACCCTTCTTATATATGGGAAGAGGTGGAGCAGAGGATAGTGGTTCTGAAGATACTTCCAATGGTTCATCCCACTGTGGTTCCACAGTAAGGATATCTTTGCTTTAAACGATTCTGGTTCATAATATTGACAACATAATCATATTTATTTAATATATTTTTTATATTTTTTAATATAAATATATATTATATAATTTATTTGTATTATGTATTTAAATAAATTTTATAGTACTTTTTTATTAATATATCATTTTATGTTATTTTATATTTTCAGCTACCTTTCAATTAGTTTTATCAATTTTTTATTGTATCAACTAGATTATCAATTAATAAATATATTTTCAACTAATTTTAGCAAATTGGTGCCATAGATATCCCATTGTTATAACACCCTCCTATATAGCATACTAAACCACTATACAAGGAAGTGCTACCACATATTTCCTATCATATCTATCCAATTATTCATTTTTAAACCTTTATCAGTTAAACAAATTGCATTAACATATATTTGTTTACTCATAACAGTATATAACCATTTAAATAAAACATCATGTGACCATGCTTATATAATACTCCATAACTAAAAAGTCTGAAATCAAGGGCTAAATGCGCCTAAATAATTCAATCTTATAAAATTCTAAATCCACAAGATCATAATCCAAAATTCATATTAAATTAAACGTCCAGATATCCCAAATGCATGAATAATAGCAAAAATGCATAATGTATGAGCTAACTCTGATTCTGACTGGCTCGGCTTCTCTGTGTCAACTTTTCATATGGCTCCGGACCTGCGTGCAGGAAACCCACACGCTAAGCTAACCAAGCTTAGTGGTACATATAATCATATAAATTATATTCTATCATATATAACATACAATTTATATAATATAATCATAGTCATGTCATCATGTCAATCAAATCGTTACACCATCACAGTAGCGTATCTATTAAGCGAAAGTCATTCCTGTATTCATAAATATTGTAATACAATTTTCTATTTTCCGTTTATCCAATTAATTTGCCCAATTACTCTATACTAGACAACCAGATATGAGTTATGAATAGGGGCGCTCTCAAAGCTAAAACCACCCTACCCACCTAACTATGTCTGTCTAAATCTGTATCTGAGTCAAGTGCGTTCTCGGAACTGAAGCCAACTTGACTGGAAATTAAATAATTGCTAGCATAATGGGTCAAGAGCGCTCTCGGAGCTAAAGCTACCTTGCACGAAAATAAAAACATGAAATAAATCTACAGTATCGTAACCACCCTTAAAGACATGCCATCTATCCTATAGTAAGTCCTAGTATGAGTAAGGACATTTTAGTCATTTCCACTTTATTCGCATGAATGATATCCCATGATAAAAAAAAAAATAGCATTTCCATGATATCGCATAGCCACATATCACATCATAGTCATGTATCATCATATACATACATATTCATCTCATGTCCTAACATTGCACATAGTACATAATGTCATTATCAACACATTCAATGGAATTATCACAAATTTGTGTTTTTCCCATGTTACATCATAATAGATTAGGCATATATGTATTTAGTATAATCATAACTAGCATCATACCCTTTCATACAAGCATGTATGTACCTCAACATGCTGTGGCATGCCAATGCAGCATTAGTGTTGCTAGTCATTCCCATCGTGAGGTTGAATAGGCCTGGAGTCGTGTGAGTCCCGACTGGGACTCCACTTTTCTAACCGGAAAAGACTCAACATTAGTAATATGAAACTTAGTGTAATGTCCAGTGATTTAGGCTCTGATTGCGCGTGACTATAGTCGGGCGCGCCGATCCAGTCGGAGTCTAAATTTAGACCAATGGAAAAATGATAAATTATGAAGAAAAATACTTAGGGATATTAATAATATGGAATTTGAAAGATTTGTGGAAGAATTAGAAAATTTTAAAAATTTCCCTATAGACAAAAACAGTATTATCGAAATTATTGGGGGAAAATGTGTAAGAAATAGGAAATTTGTGGTACAAGTGGAATTTTCCATAGTTAAATTTAAATCAAGATTAATTAAGTTAATGGACCAATAGAAAAAGAGATTGAACTAATTAGTGGGACCCATAAACCCTAAACTTAGTATAAAGGTTAAAATTAGTGGCATTTTCTTCAATTATCCAAAAAGTCATCATCTTCTTCTTCTCCTCTCCCTTTTGGCCAACCAACCCCTCCCTAAACCCTCAATTTTTTATTCCATCAAGCTTCTAAAAGAGTGAAAAAGAAGAATTAAAGAGAGAGAAACCAAGTAATGAAGGAGTTTCCATCATAAAAGAGAGTTAGAGTAAAAGAAAGGAAGAGAAAGAAGAGGAATTTTGGCTAAGCTTGGAGATCCATCAAGGTGAGTTTATTCTTCTTAAATTCAACCTTATTGCATGAATTTGAGACCCTTGTAGTTGGATGTTATGATCGAAAGTGTAAGATTAGGGTTTTGCTTGAAGTTGTGAACTTGTGTTGGAAGGGGAAAAAGTGTAGGATTGAGTTGGATTGTGTTGGAATTTAGTTTAGATGACCATGGGAATTGATTTTGTGACTTGTAAACAAATGAAACGTAACCTAAAACGAAGAGGAAGGGGCTTCCCTATGATGGGGATATGTTTAGGAAGATGATTAGAAGTGTTGATATTGGGTATATGACTAGTTGATGTTGAATATTATAGAAAAAGACTTGGAATGGATGGGGCTATTTTGGTTGTCCTAAATGGAGGAAATGACATTAGGTTAATATTAACTTAAATAAGGTAAAGAGAAGAAGAAATTAAGTTACGGAAAAGGGCAGAGGAGAATTAGGATCATTACTTAATGTTCATGCATAAATAATGGTTGAATGTATCATTTAGTGACATTATTTTTTTTTTGTTAAGGCAAACAAGTAGCCACCAAGAGGTAGACAAAGGCAAGGGAAAGGCTACCTAGTAAGACAAGGAAAACAGAAGGATTTGGGGCTGTATAGTTAAGTGCAGCTTGGATAAAAATTGTGTGTCATAAAGTGTGAAGTTTGTATGAAATATATTCTTGCATGTGACTTGGAAAATGCCTTGTGTGAAAAATAGTTGCCAATATAATTTTTTAATAAGTTAATGTAAAATATTGAGTTTTATGCATGGTGATGCGATATGGAAATTTTGGATATGATATGAATGATAATATTAGGTTATCGAAATACTTGAATTGCAATGAATCCTACAAGTATCTTGTTGCACTTACACTGGAACAGACCTGATTAAATTGATCATAACTTAGTCCGTGTAAGTTGGATTGATTTGAATCCAATTGGAAATGATAGTAAGACATAGAACTAAAAATTTTATGATCATAAATTAAAATTCAGCATGTATCTAGGTCAAAATTCGGTCACAAAAGTTTGGACATAAGAGTACCATGAAAATGCTGGATAAAAAGTATTAGAGCACTACTCGATATTTTGACCATAACTTTTAATAGAAAACTTGGATTAAGGTAATTTTTATTGCATTTTAAAGTTAAGACAATAAGCATAAAATCCTAGAAGGTTAAAAAATCAAATTTTGAGTGGAAATGGACTGAAATTGGGTCACAAGCCCAGAGCCAATCTGCCATGCATGAGAAAGTTTGTTTGGTGGTATTCTTTATATATATATATATATATATATGGCATATTTTACATGTAATAATTATTGGTTATTTGATATTCAATTGTTCATATGGGCATCTCATATTCATAAATGTACATATAATGTCAATAATCCAGTGATGGTAATAATTATGTCGAAACTCGAACACACCTAGGCTTGAACTAAAATAGAGAATAGGTTGGCATGCCTATAAAGAGAAAAAGAAACACGCGCTATAAAAATAATAAAAGCCAGAAATGACAATATCGAAAAAAGAAAAGCTGGTAATGACAAATAAAAGAAAACCGGTAATGGCAATAAATTCAAGTGCTGGGAATAACAATATTATAAAAAGACCAGCAATGACAAATCCTTATATTCCTACTAATAAGTTCAAACATAGGTGTTAAGAGTTTGACTAAAAATAATAATAAAAAATGGGAATGACAATATTATAAAAAGGCTGAGAATGACAAATCTCTATATTTCTACTAATAAGTTCAAACATAGGTGTTAGGAGTTTGACCAAAAATAATAATAATAAATGGTATAAATAAAGATAATGAAAGAATGAGATCGCATTTTGCAAGTTACATTACATAACATATTTAATTTGTGAATATCTATAAAATATTGTTCGTGATATTTGTATTATATTGTGACATATATAAAATTTATGAATATATCATATATATGATTTTTATCCTATAAATCACCACTAAGCTATTAGCTTAGCGCGGGTCAATGTTTCTCGCGTAGGAATAAAAAGTCTGGAACATTAAATTAATTGCCAGAAGAAGAGGAAAATCCAGACAGACAGCAGCTTAAAGTTCCAAATTTATTTCAGTATATTTTGAAGAAACTTTGTAATATATTATCAAAATTTTCTCATGTAGTATATGTAGTAGGACATTTAAGTACAATAATAAGTAGAAATTCTAGTGTAAAAATATATGTTTCATATCAAGATATAAAGTAATGTTTTTTTTATAGTATATATTTATTAATCAATTAAATAGTTATAGGTATAAAATAAGAAAGATATAATAATAATAATAATAATAATATAAACATTTTAATCTATTAAATTATTTAAGACAGATGAATGGGTAATGTCTATTTATCTTACTAATTAAATGTAGAGTAAATGGGTGTTACACTTAGTTTTCACATGCTATCATCAATTCTCTTAATTCAAAAGGCACAACACAATTTCTAGAACATCATAACTCATTTACACAAAACTTATTATCGTCATAAGCATGTCATAATCCGTTTTATTCATATTATACTGTTTTAGGCATAAAAATCATGAATAATCCATGTCTTTAATCCAAACAATCATTTCCAAACTATTTAGATCAAGATTCATGGCACTTAACAAAGACATAACATCCAAAATACCTAGACACTAGTAAACATGCAACTAGAAAGTAAATATATATGATTATATGTACAAACCTCTAACAATGGAGCTGAAAATCATCACTCTAACGTTTCTCTCATGTTCTGACGTCCATTTCCGTCTTCTACTCCCTTCCCTAGCATTAGACAGGTGAGTCAAGGGTCATAAACCGTTCAATACATATTGTTCTTAAGGGAATCATATCGAAACATTGGAGAAACCCTAATTTTAATGATGATAATCGACAAAACCCAATCAAGGGTTGTAGGAGGTCAAAATACTTACTGAACCAACTCTAGAATACAAGAACACATATGGAGAAACTCGGTTTTTAGGGCTATTAAAAAAAATCCCGTGTTCTTGGAAAAAATACCAAAACCCTTATTTAATATTTGATAAAACCAAAATCAATAGTGTTTTTCAGTGTTAATTCAAGGGAGAATCAATGGAGGATGAGAGGGAGTGTTTTTGGAGTGTCTGGTTATGCAGAGAACGGCTAGGTTTCTGATAAGGGTGGAAAATGGCATAAAAATGTGTATTTATAACATACAGTCTAGAGACGAGTCCCGACCTGGAAATTAGAGTCGCGAGCGGTACACATCTCTCGATCGCGGGCCTGCCATCCCGAACGAGAATAAGCTCTATCCACCATTACATGATATAAGCCAAAAAAAAATGATTCATGCAATATTTTTACTTTTAATTACCAAAATGCCCTTCACGGTCCATATTACACTTATGCCCTATATTATGGGCATTACAATTGTAAGGTTTGTTTTTGTGGTATAATCATTGGCATCTATCTCAACGCCAAGTGTTCCCACCATTTAGTAGAGACTGTTTACCTAAAAATTTCTCATTTACCTAAGCCAGGAGGACATCAATATTCAGATAAATCAGAGTTAGCTCCTGCCATCTTAGTAGAGACACTACCAAAACTGCAAATTATATCCTGAATCTAGTCTAGGATGTATTATGGACTAGGGTTCAATTGACATATGTGAGTAGTGGTGGTAATATTGTAAATATAAAGATTTATTAGTTTATTAAGAAATATTCATTACGAACAAAATAAAAGTTCATTTATTTATTGAAAAATATTTATTATAAATAAACTAAAAGTCCATTAGTTTATTAAAAAATGTTTATTATGAATAACGTAAATATTCATTAGTTTATTAAAAATGTTTATTACAAATAAACTAAATATTTATTAATTTATTAGTAAAAAATTTATTAGTTTATTACTAAATATTTAATTTTACTTCTTTATGTATTTAATTTGATGGACAAAAAATGGATATTTATTAATAAACTAATGAACTTTTACTTTATTTGTAACAAACCTTTAATTTTATAACTATGAACATTTTTCAATAAACTAATGAACCTTCAGTTTATTCGCAATAAAACTCTTTCAATAAACTAATAAACTGTTATTTTATTCGAAATGAACCTTTAATTTTATAACAAATGAAATTAATAAACATTTATTTTATTTGTAGTGAACTTTTAGTTTTATAACAAATTACACTTTTAACTAATGAACATTTACTTTATTCATAATGAACTTTTAGTTTATAACAAATGAACATTTCTTAATAGACTAATGAATATTTTACTTAATAACAAATGAATATTTACAAAAATAACATGTTTTGATAACTGTGCAAGTTTGCTTTATTTACAAAACTAACACCATTTCTAATACGTGTAATGAGCCTTAGTATATAATGCTATATGAACCGAGGTTAATGATATAACAACTCTACCAAAACATTCCATGTTGGGCTAAGCAATGAGACAAAATACATGAACCTTATCAAGCCCATAAACTAAACCAAATACTAGGAGTTAGGTTTGAATAAAATCCAAATCGGGGCACTTTTAGCCAATTTGGAGTCTCGGAGCCAGACAGGTTTGGATAATTTCAAATTCAAATAATTTTTAAATTATTGATTTCGAGCCATATTCATCTCAGTTAATCAGACATCACTAAATCAACACATTTTTCGAAAGTCAAATTCAAAAAACTTTCAAAATAAAATTTATTTCAGATAGATACATTGGGGATCCAATATAAAATTGAACCCTTTCTTATCAAAAGCACAAATGCACTACACCTAGTCAGAGCATGAGGATCTATACTCTGTTCCTGCAATCAGATTCTACTTGTCTTTATTTTTTGACAGAACGAGTATTATAAAATGGTGTTTGAAATTGCTTTGAATTTTTTAAATTTAATTATCTGATTTTTTAAAATTTTTTATAAACTGTTTTTTTTTTTCAAACTTACTTTTAGAAAAAATATATAAATAAAATATATATTTATATGCTTCTACTCAAAAACAATTTTTAAAACTAAAAAAAAAATTAATACAATTTTTTCGAAACCAAACACCATGCTCTTAAGACAACTCTCGTTTCTTAGTTCATACTTCAACGAGTTTCTGGTTTAAATGAGGCCAGCAAAAGTTCAGTAAAATATAAAAGCTCATTCAAATAACAAAATAAGGTGCTATCAGAAACATTTTTCAACAAGTTATAAAATTAATTTTACGCATTAGCGGAAATAAATTATAATTTGAAACCATTTAAGATAGAAGCAGCCAGCTATCCGATAGTAACACCAAAACATCATACCAAACACTCAACCATATGCAAAACGAATAGATGTAGCAAAGATGCAAGAATAACAACCAAAAATAAGCAATGCGATGAAACAAAAATTACTGGTATTCAACAACATTTGCTTCTACAGAAGCCAGTAAATCATTAGCACGGCAAATAATAAAAGCTAAAAAGTAGTTCCAAAACTAGAATGTATCTTTAACGGAGATCATAGAGTATCCATTTCCCAAATAAGAACAGATCCGCGAACACCAGGCTAGGCAAACAAAAGCTCACAGCCTTCTACCTCTTCTACCACCCTTTCTGCGTGTACTATCAGTTGGAATTGGAGTCACATCCTCTAAAACATTTCATACAATGAGGAATCCAGCATCAATATTTACATAATGGTAGCAAAATAAACCAACATCTTTTCATATCAATGCAGTCTTCAACCATTCAACTCAAACAACTCTTTGTGCAGTCAATAAAAAAAAAAGCAAACATCTTTTCAACCAATAGAACGGAAGTATAGGGAAAGAAGACATGTGGCATAAGTTATTGATTAGCACTATTACTAACCCTATGAAATGATTTCATCACTGAAAATATCTTAGGTAAGCAATTAAAATCAATACTCCTATTTGATGAATCCAATATTGTTTGACAAGTAGATTCTACTTGTGTCTAGCATTCAAATAGGGAGTGAGCAATTATCACGTGATGTGCTTCAGTTATAAACCACCAAAAAAGCACCGAATGTTTGGTAGGGCAATGAATAAAATATAATGAAACTAGACGCATAAATCACAAATCTTACACCATAGCTAGTAAAGATATAAGATAAAGGCAGCTTACCTATGCGACCAATTTTCATTCCAGAGCGAGCAAGGGCACGCAGGGCAGACTGTGCACCTGGACCAGGTGTTTTTGTTTTGTTCCCACCAGTTGCACGGAGCTTGATATGAAGAGCAGTGACTCCAAGTTCCTGTAACATAAGAACAATAACTGGTAAAGCAGTCTTGCCACCAAGATAATAAGAAATCAAATTTTCATGTTATCATGGCCATGGTGACACGGAGACTTGATGCCAAATAAACACATCCAAATGAACATTCCAGGAAATACAATAAAAATACTGCAACAAATATGCCGAGTGATAGGGAGGGTCACTGGACAAGTCTTGCAAAATAATATTTTTCTTTAGAGTGGATTGAAATTGCAACTCATCAAAACATTCAAAAACACAACTAATCCAGTGTAGTGCTCAACTGAAAAATGTAAATGCATAGGAAGGGACAGTTATACAAATATGGTGCATCCTCAGTAAAATTTTATATCATGTGAGGACCAAATCCAGGCACTCAAGGGTAAAGCCCCAGAAAATCCTACAGGCGTTCACTCAGCAGGCCTATACTTCAACCCAACTTCACTCTAAATTGCTAGTCGCTATGCATCACAAATCAGGTGCTTTTTCAGCATCAAACCATCAACAGAAAGGTGTTTAATTACATAGGCAATCAATAAAAAAAAAAATACAAGGACTCAAATTCCAAATGAGATCACCATATAAAAGTACTAAATAATAAGTTAAATAACAACCTTGCATCTCTGTGCAACATCTTGTGCTGCAAGCATAGCAGCATATGGTGAAGACTCGTCTCTATCAGCTTTCACCTTCATTCCACCTGTTTGAGAAGAGAAAAACAGATTTCAGACAACAAAAATTATACTCGATACAAGATATATAAAATTGATGCAGCGGAAGAATAGAGTAGATGATTAGAGATTGGAACAAAGAAAATAATTAGGGTTTAAACCACTAATTTATTAATGGAATAGAAATTATAACAAAATACAATGAATGAAACTCTTTGATGGTGCCCCTATTTATAATAGTTGAGGAAATCCTAATCCTACACTAAAAAGGTAAAACATAAAGCCTAAAGTATTAAGGAAAACTTAATTATAATTCTAATCTAAATCTGAAATATAATCCTGGGCTGAATAGGATTCCTAGCTCAAATAGGATTTGAATGCTCCTGCATCAATCTCCCCTAGTTGAAAAAAAACTCGGCTCTGATGAGTAAGCCTTAACAAATTCCTCATAGGTGGCTAGATCAACCTGTTTTAGTTCATCTTTAGTAATCCATATGCTTGCATTTGCCGGTTTGTCAAGTCATTTCACCAAAATTTGCCTATAGGAATTGCCGCGTCTTGATCGAACCTCTTTGACATCCAAAACTTCTTGAATCACATCACATAAACCTTCATCTTCTAAATTATCCCCAATAGTGAATTTCACCAAACATTGAGAAGTAACCAGTATCTCATGACCTTTCTTTAACCATCCCACTTTATAAGGTCGATGATGTTTTATTGTAGGAAGTTTTAATTTATCCACAGCCTCTTTTGATATGATATTTTCCATGCTTCCTCCATCAATAACAAAATCACATACTTTACCTCCACAAACTACACGTGTGCGAAAAATGCTACGCCTCCTCCAATCTTCTTCTTCACCATTTGTTGTTGTCATTACTTTTTGTATCATTTAGGGCTCCCCTTGTGCTGGTTGAAGATCAATTTCTTCCATCTCCTCATTATAGTCATCAAAAATTGGTTCCAACTCTTCATCAAATTCAGCTAGGTTCACTCGCCGTTGTGGACAAGCAATCGAGGTGTGTCCTTTCTCTCCACAAGTAAAACATCGAACTTGTGAGTTGCTGCCTCCTTTTGCTAATGATGAACCAAAATTATTTTGTCCGCCATAACACACTACATCCTTGCCTTTTTGGTTTTTCTCAACATGGGATGAGCCCAAACTGTATTATTTATTGCAGCAGCCCCTTGATGATTGCGCTGAGCTGTTTGATAACCATGTTCAGCTCCTCCATTGTTTTTCCAATTATTGCCATATGAAAATTTCTTGGCATTGTAACGTGCAACTTGCTTTTCAACGGATAGGGCATACTGACGTGCATCTTCAAGGTTAAACAAACGAACCATGCCCATCTCATCTCTTAGAGTTATTTAAACCAGAGAGGTAACGAGAAGTAATTTGTTCATTGCTCTCGGATAAGCCTACCCAAATGGATAGATTATTGAACTCTGCAGTATATTCCTCAACGAACATATTATTTTGCTTTAAACAATGGAATTTCTCATACAATTCCATCATGTAATCAGTAGGTACAAATTGTTTTCGTAGCTTAGCCTTCATATGCTCCCAAGTGTTGATTTTAGACTTGCCTTGCCGAGCACGCTGCTCTTCAACTCTCTTCCACCATTGAAGTGCAGTACCCTTTAATTTAAGCTTCACAAATAGCACTTTTCGATTTTCTTCCATGGATTACCATTCAAAATAATTATCTAAATTGGCTTCCCAATCTAATTATCCTCCGCATGTAACTCTCCATAGAAATCAGCTACTTCAACCTTGATTCCTCCACCATTTAGGTCTAGAGCATGTATTAATCGCTATTCCAATCCACCTCGTGCTGCTTGGTTAGCAGATCTAGCTTCACTGCTTGGTTAGCAGGTCTAGCTTCATGAAAAGGGTTTACCTCAAAATCTTCCTAGATTTTCTAATTGTTCGTGGTCACCTTCTGGGTTCTACATACGGGTGTCCACAAGTTCCTAACGCTGCAAGGCTTGTACAGCCCGGGTCAAATCCTCTACCATCCTTTGCAGCTCAGCTAACTCAATTTGTTGGGCCTGATTGCCTCTACCTCGTCCCCTACCTTGACCAACCATTGGTTAGAGATTAAAAAAAAATCCAAAGAAATCAGAATTTTTTTTTTCGCTCCAATACCAAGTTGATGTAGCAGAAGAATAGAGTAAATGATTAAAGGTTGGAACAAAGAAAATAATTAGGGTTTAAACCACTAATTTATTAATGGAATAGAAATTATAACAAAATACAATGAATGAAATTCTTTGATGGTGCCCCTATTTATACTAGTTGAGGAAATCCTAATCCTACACTAAAAAGGTAAAACATAAAGCCTGAAGTATTAAGGAAAACTTAATTATAATTCTAATCTAAATCTGAAATATAATCCTGGGCTGAATAGGATTCCTAGCTTGAATAAGATTTGAATGCTCCTGCATCAAAAATTAAGTATTAATGATATACTGGACAAACCAAATAAAAATTTCACGTAAACAGAAAATAATGTAATCAACTGTGAAAATCAAAATACAAGTGCGACTAAGATTGACATAGAATAGAAGCATAAGTAATTCAAATTGCTTGCTGTAAAAGAAAGTATTATTTACCAGTAATACGAACAAGGGTTTCTCTTCCAGAGAGATCAGTCACATGCTGCAGTTGAAAGAGAAACAAGAATTACAACTGAACATCAATTGGTACTACCTAGCTAAATTAGCATAAAATCTAAAAATACTTACAATGAATGTGTCATTAAATGAAGCAAAGATGTGGGCCACTCCAAAAACAAACTCACCGTCCCTCACTGCAGGACCAAGTGTCACATTTTCTTCCTTTGGCTCTCTAGTCTTTCTTTTCGACTGTTGAAGCACTCATACCAAGCACAAAAGCACAATTTGAAATCAATAAATATTGTGGCTAACATAATAAAGTAGCTACTTAACATAAGCTAAAAAAGAAAAAGGCAATTTAAACTCTCAATCATAGAGTAGCATATTGGTCTCCAAAACTGGCTTTCACAAAGAAGCACAACCAAAGCATATTCAAATTTGTTCATCAACGGTAAAATATCAAATGAGAGGGGATTCACTTTATCATCCACAGATACAAAACTCAAAAGACAAATGACCAAGGAAAAGGAAAAAAAGAACAGCCAATAACATTGCAACTCCGCAGCTCTAGGACAGGGGAAAAAAAAGAAAAATCTGCTAATAAATCAAAGAAAGCATCAATTTCAATATTTATCGTTACCATAGCTCTCCTAGACTCGTGCTGTATATTTTTGAAAGAAAAGAATAACACTTGTTGCCTGTAGACTGCGACAAATTGTACAGAGAATTCTTAAGCAGATAACAAACGATAATTAAGCTCTCAAATAGACTTAACCACCAGCAAAATCATCGTCCGTATATCTTAAACAAGATTGTTGCAGAAAATTCACAATTACTCAAGTAATCGCAAATGCAATTGGTCTCTAGATCTACTAATAAATCTATGGCCACAATTAATGGATCCAGGCATTCTTCAAACAATGTGACAACTAAAAGCGGCAACATCAACAACCAACATCGAGATAAATAGTTGCATATAGCTCAATCATACAGAGAAGTGTAGAGAGAGTGGTTTACCATGGCTTCAAGAAGGTTAGATTGAGGGGACGATTAGGCAAGTAACGGCAGTCCGTTTGTTATGAAGTGTCAAAACCCTAGAGAGCAATTGGCTGCCGATTGTAAGAGAGAAGAGAAGCGGGTTAGGGTTTTACTATGTGCGGGTGCGAATTTTTGTATTTCCATTTATGTCCTGTAACTTCCTCAATATTTATAATGCTCCCCAATATTGTTATTTTTCCTTAGGTTGACCCTTTTCTTTCTCTTTATTTTGAACTTTTTGTGTTGTTTCGAAAATAATTTTTAATTTTAATTTTTCAATTAAATAAATAAACTTTTTACACTTATTAATTTAGATATTATATCCAATTTGGTAAAAAAATTGTTGATGCATATAAATTTTATGGCGAGTGAGTTACTTAATCAATATCATTACTGTTAAAATATTAACATTATCTTGCCTATAAATAAATTAAAAGTTCAAATGTCAACAATTTTTTTTTATCAAGTTGAATGTAATGTCTAAATAGATAAAATATTAAAAAATTATTCATTTAATTGAAAAAATTAAAATTACATATTATTGCCATTTCTTTAATTGTACAAGTTCAATAAGTCATCCAATCCTTGTCCAAGTACCCAAATAGAAAATTATAAGTTTATAACAAATATTTTCTTATTAGTAAATTATTTCGTGCATTGCACATAATTTTATTAATCTTTTGATCAATTAAACTATTTAATTAATTAAATTAGTAGTGAAAAACTCATTGTTCGATTCAATTATAAGAATATATTGTAAAGAAAACTTTTCTTCTCCTCAAAATGGAGGAAATATTATACTATTTATATTCTACAACTCCTATAAATAAAGAACAGTAACTACCCTACTAATTTCCTGCTACAACTAAGAAGAAGAAAATAATAATAATAATAATAATAAAACGCCACCATACTGCACCGATCTTAACTTTTAGTCACTACAAACTAAACGATGCACATCAAAACTTAATGAAAACGTGCATCGAAAAACAATAACTTAACTCCATCGTTTTCCACTTTATTTGATTTTAACATTGTAATATCCCTCCTCAAGTGGGTGCTTGTTGCAGCTATGACAAGCTCAACTTGAAGCAAATAGAATCAAAAGGAAGGGCCAACAAAGCTTTAGTGAACAAGTCTTTCAACTGAAGAGAGAACAGAACATGCTTATGAATAATGAACCTAGTGTGACATTCATTTATAGTGTTAATTGCATATGTTTTTCGTGTATTGGTTGTTAATTTTCTCCAGATTTAGTTTCTTTTAATTATGTTTTATGCTTGTAGGAAGTGGCACAGAAAACGAGCAATTTTGGGGCCGTCTAGTATCCAATTAAGGTCCACGAAGGTTGGAGATGAGACATGGAGAGTTTAGCATCAAATTATGGTCAAGTAGTAGTGGCACGGTCATGCACGGCAGCATGGGCGTGCAGTTTTGGGACATCAGCTAATGTATATGACATGTGCACCTCACATGACCCGTGCACAGCAAAATAGGGTGATTAAGCATGCAAGAGAGCACGAGCATGCATTTTTCTTTAAGGTAGCTACTATGTACAACCCGTACATGATTGTGACTTGCAGTTCCATATTTTTAATTAGAGATTTGACCGTGGATTGTGTGGGCTCATATTTTGTAACTCAATTTCTTTCGGTTGAGACTTTCTTTTGATATGAAATTAGGGAATAAATTGGGCACTAAAGAGGACTTTTGAGGAGATTAGACTATTGTAATTAACTTAGGTATAAAAGGGGAATTTTTTAGGAAAATTGGGAGACTAATTTTTTAAACAAAATTCATTCATCCTTTTGGGACAAGGAGACATGGCTAAAGAGATTTTAAAGGCCACTTGACTTATTGGCAGCAATTGCACGGGAATAGCTTTGGATTCTTGGCAATTAGGGATTAAAGTTTGGATCTTTGGATGGCAACAATCAACCGTTCAAGAGGATTCTAGGTTTACAAGCTCTAAGGGGTTTTGGATTCCTATTCTCAATTTTTCTATTGCTATAATCATGTTTAATTTGAGCATTGCTATTAACTCTACCATAGTTAGAGCCATGCTTGGCTAATCTCCTTGTTAGGTATTTAGTAGCTACCTAGGATGTAATAAGTTTCACTTTAATTGAATAAAGTTTAATTATTTCCATCTTCAATTGTGCTTAATCACTTTTAATTGGATGTATAACTGGCCATCTTGTATTTGAATTGAAAGGAACATGTTACAGTTTGTTATTAGACGAACGATTTGTAACTTGATATAAAAATTGATTTAGACATTAATTATACTATTAGTTTGGGTAGTTAATGATTAAAGCGAAAGGTAACTAAATTAAATTTTATGGTACTTAAGTGGGAAACAGGAAAGAGATTACAAACTAGGAATGCTTGTCAAGCACCTAATCGGTCTCATTGATTGAATTTTAGTTAATTTTGTCGCTTTCAATTATTTAATTGCTTTTGATTAGTTAGTTAAACTTGAAATCATACAATTTATTATTAGAGTGTTTAAGAGCATTAAGTTGTGTTTATTAGCAATTTAGGGTAATTTAGAATTTAAGCCGAACCATTTCTCATGAGATAAACCTCAGGAGTGAGCTTGTTATTGTACAATTGGCTTGTGCACTTGCGAGTATTAAATTTGTTACATCTGAACCCTTCTTTAAACTTGGTATGCACTAAATGACAATTAATGTCAAGGTGCTTAGTGTGTTCATGAAATATCCGGTTATGTGTATTGCCACTTTGTCACATAGACATAAAAAAGCAAGTAAAAGATAGGAAATCCATTGTATTTCACAAAGAGTGTTTGCCATGCTTCGATATTCAACTTCTGCAAATGATCTTGATATAGTGTTATGCTTTTTTGCCTTCTAGGAGATCAAAGCAAACCTGAGGAATACATTGTAACCTAGTGACTTTTATGTATTTGTACATATGACCTAATTAGGTCACTAAAGGCTATGAGTTGGAGATTATTGGAGCTAGGATAGAACATGCCCTTCAAATACCTAAATACATATAATGCAACATTCCAGTAAGGCAATTTGGGAGATTGAATATGTAACACCCCCCCCCCCCCCTTTGATAATAGGATTATATTTCATTATACACGTAGAGTGCTACAGAACTAGGTAGCTAAAACTTGTCAAATTTTTAACTTTTCACATATGGCTGCACTCAAAATCTTTTTATCTTTATTTGATTAAGCATGCATACATGGCTAGCTAGCATATATCACCTTAATATGATACTAATTCCAGTTTACCTATCTGACATTAATCATACACTATTTTGAGCATAATTAGCCATCACTTACACATCATATTTATGTCTAGGCAAGACAATAATGAATCATATTGCATGATCTTAAAAATGATGACATGATTAATTACATCCCTTTACATAAATGATAAAATAAATGCATGATGTGTATGTATATGTCTTATATCCGGGTTTATATGGTATTCTCTGCATGGACTCTAGCTTTTCGGCTGTCAACTGCTACATCTACTATTTACTGGCTCCAAAACCTGCATGCATAGAAATTTACACGCTAAGCTACTCATAGCTTAATAGTACACAAGTATAGAAATGATATAATCGTATTAATTCATGACATATATCTTAAGGTGTAGTTTGATGGCAATTTTATATTCATATTGTCTAGAAATGATAACATATAATCATATTAATATTTTTTGTAGATAAATCTCATCAGAATCAGATCAGCTTAGATATGTCTGTTGGAGTAAAAAAAAAGATGTATGAGAGCCATTCAAATGCGTCTGTTATCCAAAACAAAAGTATTTGACGTTAAAGAAAATCATATGTGTCTGCTTCCTTTTTAACAGACGCATTTAGTTCTCCTATAAATTCCCAAATTTACTTTAAACCCATCTGCTCCAAAAGAACTCCATGCCGCCATCATTCGTGCTTCAGGCTCTCGATCTACTCCTCTCAAACCAAAATAGCTCTACGCCGCCATCACACTAAGCTTCAATTCCGGTGACTCCTCCGTGCCTAAGCATCTAGTCTGGTGACTCCGCCATGTATTGAGCTTGAACCTAGCGGCTCTTGCTCTTCTCTTCTAGGGTTTTTGAAGAACAAGCATAATGGTAAGACTAAATCTAATTTTCCCAGTTCTGCATCTTTAGTTTTATTGTTTGATTGAACTTCAGATATTGGTTTCGTGACTCCTTTATTGTTTTCTATTTCATTTTAGACTCTTCAATAGTTGAATTAGAATTTTCCCACTCACTATACAATATAAAACGACCCTAAACCCATAATGTTTCTATTAGGGTTACCGTCTTCACTAGTTCTCTTGGTGCTGCCAAATCCACTGTCCATAGATCCGTTCACCCCTATAATCTTCATAACAATAGTCATATGTGTGTTTTTAATTTCTTGAAATCATATGATACAAATATGTTTATTGACTTAATTTTGTCTTTTAGTGTGCCTACTGTTTCTACTTCTATTGCTTTCAAGTTTGAGCTATCACTCAATTCATTGTTTTATTTAATATTTTGGTGTTTGTGTAGTATTTATTTGGTTGTGTCTGTTTGCAAATCATGAGGGTTATATTTTGATGAATTTGAATTCCTTACGCTGAATTTCGGATACAGCTTTTCTGGTTCAAGTCTTAACATATATATATATATATATATATATATATATATACACACACACACTAGGTCTTGTTTAAAGAAAATTAGTTAATATCATTTTGGAATTAAGACCTCAAGTGACTTGTTTTTACATTTTTGGCACATTTTACTATATCTATTTTATTTATTACTTTTAAGGAGGAATAGATTTTGATTTTGTGCATAAGTATGTTGGGTTTCTTTTGTTTTAAATTGTTAACCATATCTTGATTTCTTAATATGGAAAGAGAATTGCTATCCTTTTGAATGAGTTTAGTGAAGAGATTAGAGTAGAGAGAGCAATGATAAATGAAGGAGAAGGTGGTGCGCACGTTGAAGAATGGGTGGAGCTAGCGAATGGGTGTAATTGTTGCACAATTAAGCATAGTCTAGTTCAAGCTCTGGAGCAACTTGTCCAGATGAAAGATAGGTACTTATTTTTCTAATATTTCTTATGAATACTTACTATGCTTGCTAGATTGTATGACTTTATATAAATCCTTGATAATTAAATGTTGTAAACTAGTGGCAGTTAATGATAATTGATTTTTATTGATTTCTTATGCATTTATTTGTGATATTTATATCTCATAATTTAAGAAATATTGTGGGTCATATTTTATTGATTTCTAGTGCAATTTAAATCAAAATCTATGGGTATTTCTTTGCAATTTGGACATATTGGAAAATTTTTTTTGCCTTTCTATGTTCTTTTTGAACTCATGAATTATGTTATATGTAGAACATAGCATATCTTTAGAGGTTGAAGTATCAAAATCAATTGTCATCTATATAGGTGTTTTGAAGTTTGTACCTCTGAATTGTCATCACATGATCTTATTCTTAGCTAGCGAGAGTTAATAAGTTTAGGTTGGCATTATCCTATTTTAAAGAGTAGGATTTTTTCCAATTCTTGTAGTGCACAAATTAATTTACATCGTGTTATTTGAATTTAAACAGTTCACTTAGTTACTTTCAATCTAGTGGAAATTTAATAATGTTTAGAAGCATGCAGTGGTTATAGTGTATGATTATACCTATCGCAGGCTTAAGCTGAAATGGTTCATAAATCCTAGGTGCAATGCATTCATCTTCCATGGAAATCTACAACAACAAATGAACTTCATGAGTTTATGCTTAACATTGTGTGAGTTATGGATTTATCTGCTAATCTACTTTTCCTTTGTGCTTGTGCCTTTGATTAATTGTTTATATTTCATTATTTAAGAAATTTGATTTGGCTACCATTAGATCCATATGTCATGTAGTAAGTTAGTTATTGTGGTTCTCGAAATTGCAATTTATTGGCCTTTGTTAGTGGATTCATTGTAATATATCTTCTTTATCTTTTTACAGTTTCGGTGCAAATATAATATATGATCCATGCTATCTCCCATATCTGGTTCAAGTACTTAACATTCTTTTGAATACAATTAAGACTTGTTAGCTGACATCAAAATATGCTAGTAAGGGCTCTCTGTTGGATACTAATTATGTTGATGCCAAAGGCTGTGGTGGTGGTGGGGGGGAAGTTCCCTATGCCTATTGTTACGTCCCACATCAGATGGACCTGGGGGATGTCCTAGGCATATAAGCGGGTGCGCTGCACACCCCTTTGAGCGCGCTTTTGGGGGAGAGAGTAATGGCCTCATGACAAGTGGTATCAGAGTCGGCCCCGGGCTCACCAGACACGTGTATGCTGCACACCCAATGCGAGAGAGGGTAATGGTCACATGGTCTGGCCCCGGGGTTGGTCTTGGGTAGTTGAGGCGGCGGCGCTGCACGCCTTCAGGAGCGCGCTTTTGGGATAGAGAGTAATGGCCCCGTGACAAGTGGTATCAGAGCCTGCCCCGGGTTTGGCCAAAGGTGGGCCCTTCAGTGGGCCACCCGTGACGAGGGCGTCACGGATTGGCCGTGGGAGCTGTTACGTCCCACATCGGATGGACCTAGGGGATGTCCTAGGCATATAAGCGGGTGCGCTGCACACCCCTTTGAGCACACTTTTGGGGGAGAGAGTAATGGCCCCGTGACACTATGCATCTGATGGATTTAACTATAAGTCTGCTGAAAGTGGAAGTGAAATTGATCTTGGTCAAGTTGAAGAACTCGATAATAGTGCTTCAATTGCTAGACAGAAGAAAGGCCCTATGGCTTATATTGCCTTATGGAGGGGAAAATTTTTATTTTTCAGAGAAAGAAAGCTTGATTAAGGCCAAAAGATTTTTTTTCCTTTTCTTTTTGTAATTAAGAAAGAAAAACAAAGATCTCTTCTTATATTAAATTTATTTATAATTAATAAATATTGATTTTAATAATATTGAAATAAAATTTAAATAATAGAGATAAATACAATATTGTAATTTTGAGACAGTTGCAAATTGTAGGTTATGGGTCTGTAAAAATTTGTAATTATATATAAAAAAACCAAATAAGTTTGTTTTGATGTAAAAAAGACACATCTGAATAGCTTAGATGTGTTTGTTTTACATCAAAACAAATGCATTCGAGTAGCTAGATGCGTCAATTTTTTAACAGTACACTTAAATGTGTCTCCCTTTTATAAGTATGTTCTTACACAGACACATTTGATACAAAAAAAAAACAGACAATAGACTATTTTTTGTACTAGTATTTCACTCCATACTTAGCTTCAAACATCACCATTTCAAGCATTACATACGCAAGGCTATAAGGCTAACTGATTGTAGTCATTCCTAACAACATGAAACATCATTTATAGGGCGTTTATGCCAACACAATCAATTAACATATTTAATATAGGAATCAAGATTTACTCATGCATTTCTCATCATTAACACATCATCAATTCAAGTTCCACATACCATTGACCAATTCAACAACTATATCTCAATGCATTCACATCACTAGTTCATAAAATGAAGGACTTGCCTCCTTTGAGCCATCCTTTCCAAGCACCTTAAGTACTACAATTGTGTTTGCACATCCACAAACTTGTACAATTACAATATAGGCATCAAGCTTATCACACATAAAATGTTTGGCTATTAGCCTTTCAAATATACATACACATAACATTATTGCTATTATAATCCAATTCTCATGCTTCTTCCATGCTTTTACTCAATTTGTATCTCATTTCAAGTTGTAGGCTTTCCATGAAGCTCATTTACTTCTTACATGTTTATTACTAGCTCATGCATAAATCCATGATTACTAAGTCATTCCTTTAAAATGCCGAATCCTATTTCATTATTAATTTCATACATTTGGGCATTCATGAGTTAATATGCATATTTGCCACATGAACTCCTTAGCTATATCAATTGTTTCCATTTTATGCATTTATATATCAACATTTCATCATAACGTAATTTAACCCGTATGCCTCTCTTGGAGGTTCAACAATTACATTTTTTGGCATTAATAATAATTTAAGTATCCATTGGGATAATTAATCATCCAAAAGTTCATTTTACTCATTTGCCTTATTTTTCATCTAATTCTACATTTTTAAGAATCATCCATATGGTTTTATGTTCTATATGTCATTCATGGTTTGCCATGCATTAATACACTTCCACGTGCCATGGTTAGCTTATTAATTTAAATCAATGTCATTGATTATTCATTACTATCCCCAAGTGTACCATTAGGCATCTAATCTTCCTCTAGAATGTGTTTAACATCTTAATATAGCCCAAAGGAAGGTTTTCCCTTAAGCAAACCCAAGGTTCCAACTCATACATACCCATTTTGGGCAACAACCTTAATAATCCCAAAAATCATAACAAGGAGAGGGAGAAACATGTTTTCTTACCTCTTAAAGATAGAAAATGAGATTGATTATGAGAGAACTCGAGTCTCCTTCCTTGCTCAAACTTTCTCTCTCCAAGTCCTCTTAATCTTGAAGAAATCCTTCCATCTCTACCGAATCCCAGTTCTTTAATAATGGATTTGAGGTTAAGAGACTTGAAAACTCATAAGAGAAGGCAAATTAGATGTATTTTGGACTGAGAGCTTTATAACACCCCTTTACCTCACTGTAGATTAGCAAGGTAAGTGTGTATCACCTGCTTAACTATCTTGAATTTTACCGTCATGTTAAAATACTTATAGATTTTTTTTCTTTACTTTTAATATTCTCTTATATTTTTTTTCCTTTTAAATATATTTAAATCATACATATATACAAAATCCATAACATACTCCTTGCGATATAACATATATTTATATCAATATTTTCCTCTCTAAAAAATATACCAAAAATAATTTGAGGCTTTAAGCTGCTTTTTAACTGAATTCCCTTATTATTCTGGCAGCTACTTTAATTTTCCAAATCGTTTGGACTTGCTCGTGGGAAATCAACCGTGCTAAGCTACTAGTATAATGTTGTTTCATAAGATAAAAATCTTACATACAAACATATCATGATGCAAGCCACATTTATTATAATGCATATGTCACACGAGAAATTCCATACAATAGCATAGTTTTTATGTAATTTGTAAATAAATATTTCATAATCAATATGCATGCATAAGTCTTGCTATAATTAAATTTATTCATAATATTTTCTTTTTCATTATTTATTTTACTTAAGCCCATACCACCTATATCCGAACTCATTAGTAGGAATATAGAGTTGCCATTCCTAGCTTCTTAAATAATGCCATTACTGGCTTTTAAACAATGCCATTACCGGCTCTATATAAATAATGCCATTTTTGGCTCTATAAACAATGCCATTAATGACTTTATAAACAATATTTTGTCAAGCACATTTTATTTTTTCCCTGATTGGCATGCCAAACTATTTACTATTCTAGTTATAGACTAGGCACATTAGGGCTTTGACATTATTATTATTATCATTATCATTATTGTTGCAATAATAATTCTCTTTACCACTTCTCACAAATATATATATATATATTGATTATAAAACTAACAATAAGATTAGAATTTCCAACATTTATCACACATATACATCTTGCCACATGAAAAAGACAAAAAATGCACATTTCATTCTAGTGGCAGATTTTGGCTTTGGGATTGAGCCTTAATTTCGGCCCATTTCTAGTTTGATTTAAATTTTATAGTCTTCTATGAACTTTTTACTTATTGTCTTAACTTGAATTTTCAAAAAGAATTAGTGGAATCCAAATTTTTTACCAAAAGTTATGACCAATTTACCGTAAGGTGTTCAACCAAAATTTACCCAATATTTACATGGTTTTTCCAAATCCGAGATAGTTTAATGAATTTTTGACATAGTTACAACCTGAATTACAATCATGTTCTTCATAATATTTTTAGTACGATGAGTCAACTTTTAATTCCAATTGGTTTCATACTAACACAATTAACCCAATATAAGTTATGGTAAAATTCGTTAAGACTGTTTTTGTGAATTTGTAATATGACATCTATTGGACTCATTGCAAATTAATTAATTCAATAGCCCTATGAAATCATGCTTATACCCAAAATTTCCAGACCTTAAATATATTCATAAATCTCAACATATCACACCAATTTGCCACTAAACTTTAAAGACAACAATTTAACACTCAACATTACATAATATTTCATGGTTATTATGGCATGCAAAATTTTTATCAAAGAAGCACATACCTAATCAGCCTAAATCCTTCTCTTTTTCCTTTCCTTTCTTCACTTGTTAGGTGGCCTTTTCTTTCTTTTTATATACCTCTTGATGGGTACTTTTTTGCACACTTGTTTGGCCTTAACATAATAAACAAGATTTCATTCAATGTCATATTTAACCAATGGTTATGCATGAATTATGTTTAATGTTTATAGTGCTTTTCTACCTCTTTCTATATATTTATTTATTCCTTTCTTTACCTTATTTATGTTCATTACAATCAATAGCCATTCACTCCATTTGTCACAAACAAATTGGCTCCACTTATTCCATGTTCTTTTCCTTAACATTTATCATTTTCAAGTCACTTATCAACCATTAACCTCTTCTAAACATCTTCCTTTTAATTCCCCTTCACTAGGCAGCCCCATAAATATCTTCGTATGTCTTATTTCTTTAGTTTGAAAGCCATAAAATCATCATTCACAATCACCTATGGCTTAATTCCATCATTCCCCAAGAATGTAATGTAACACCTTATACCTATGGATATCACTTATACTTATATCATGTTGTCATGTATTGCATGAGAATAGGACATAGTCATGTTTATAATGAGGGATAATATTTTTTTTTGAATCATATAACATTTCACTTTGTACCATTTAGCAATTCAGCAAAACATGACAACTTGACTATATATATATATATCACATCACTGTGTATTCACTATATTATTCGTGTACAGACATATAGTCCCAAACACAAAAGACATGTCCTTATACATATGTGCAATGCAAGGAGAGAGATTGGTGAGACTCAGTCGGTGACCTGTGATCCATGTATTCTATATGGTATGCACCTCCAAAATGAGCTAATTATTCTTCTTTGCCTGAAAGATGATGCAATTTGATGAGTTGCAACTCAATGAGAATAATTATCAAATACTTTCTAAAGTACCAAACCAATCACAATTATAAGTAATAATCGTCATTCATATACATTTTTCATATCATTCTATTTATTAATATCATATGAATATAAATAATATTAATTCATGTAAACATTTCATTTGCTTATGCTTATGCCATTTTCTTATTGTTGTGACCAGGCTAAATAGACATTGTCCCGGGTTTCCATGTGAACATTTGCATTTGCTAGCTAGCTTGATCATTTGTAACATTTGCACATTTGTTAGGCCATAGGGCCTTTTCTTTTGCTTTTGAACATTTGTTTGGGCCATATGCCTCTTTTTTTGCTTTTCAATGCTATTTAGCTAGTCACAACGCCTTTTAAGTCCATATGCATATGCATTTGCAACAATCATTATACATTTCAGTCAACCTTTGCTTTATACAAAGAAAACGTATACATGTAATCCAAATATGTACTTTACATCCAATACAGTCTCATTGGCCATATCATAGCAATCATGTAATTCAAATAAAGCAAATCAAGTCACATTACACGTAGCACGTACCAAAGAATTCATTTGATAAATAAACTCACCTTTCTTTTTACTACTAAGCCTCTAACTTACTGTCTTTCACTTCCTTGAGACTTTCTAATATGCTGTGGACCTAATTAAATATATATACTTGGTCAATTGGTAGCTAAATAAACTTAGTGAAACTTAAACAAGAAATATACATTTTAAGGACCACTAACTAGGATTTGGTCTAAAGACAATGCGACCTTCATATGTTCATTAGCTTATAACTTTTTTCTATGCTAGTCTAATTTGTATGATTCTTATTTCTAATTAAAGCTAATATGTATTGCTACAACATATCTAATTTTCATAGCAATGGGACCATTGTGGAATATTTTATGCAATTTATAAACATGTTCTGTTCTCTGCCCTGTTTTTGACCTTAGGCATTTTTGGGACACCAATTTTGCTTCTTCAAATCTTACAATGTGTAAGTCATATTTGTATGAACATAGATATTTAAAATGGAACATTTTTTATGTTGACAACTTTCATCCATTCTGCCTCTAAAGTCCTCATATGGTAGGGTAATTGTGACTGGTCAGAAATAGGGTTGGCATCCGGACCAGTATGACTTGTGAAGGTTATAACTCACAACATACACAACATATTGAGGTCAAATTTGTGTCAAAATTTAGCTAACACATGTACCTATAACTTTTGACCACTTAAAGATTATGTCCATAAGAAGCTCAAATTTGGCAAACAACTGACTGGACCTGCCCAGGACACTAAGCAGACAACTCAAATATGGAACAGGCATGACTCTCGCATGACTCTCTTGCCTTTAACTCAACATCCGCCCATAATCTAATCCTGAAATTTGGTATGCAACTAGATAACACATATATCTATAACTTTCATGTGAGTTCCCTCAAATATCGATTCTATCATATAGAAACAAAATCAAAACAGAAAGTAATTTAGTTAGGTTCCTCAATGGAACCAGTTCTAGTTCGATGCCAATATCTTTTTACAGACACCAAATTAGGAAAAACCATTTATATAACCTTAAACCTAAGACATAAAGCTACAAGTTTAGTGTTTTGTGCTTCTTCAAAATCAGCTTTTAACATGAAGAAAATGGGGCATCAATATATTGCCCCCAAAACAGAACCCAACTACATCACTTGTATGAATAAGATCTCCAACATCTATCCTTAATAAAGAAATTAGCAAGACTAGAAAAATACATGAATTATCTATGATATGAAGGTCTGAATATGGCTGGAATTTGAGAGAAAATTTGAAGAAAAACTAAGGGGAGAAGAAGGAGAACTATGGCTGGAATTTGGGATAAGGCAGCAGCCCTCTTTGACTTAGCCACTTTGTCCCATTTTAATTTTTTTGATTTCTCTATTTTTTTTTTAAATTTTCTGATATTTTTAAATAAATAATAAATAATTAATTTATTAAATTAATTATTATTATTATTATTATTATTATTTTATCTACATATTTACATGTACTTAGTGCCAAAATACTATCTAGTCGAATTGTCTACTTTAATTAATTTCACTATGCCAAATTTCATTTATTTTAAATTTAATCATTTTATTTAATTTTATTTTCAATACCTTGTGTCTTTATTTAAATTATAACTAGACATGTATGACTTGGTCGTATTGTGATAAACCGACCCATGTCAAGTCTATCTTGTGAATACGTTCATGCCAAAATTCCTATGTATGCATATGTTTCGTGTGAAAGACATTTATAAAATGAATATGTCCAAATGAAATGAGTGTCATAATGCATGTGGGAAAGTCGAGAGTGTTACATGTAACATTTCATAACACAAGTTCACATAACCTTTTTATAACCCTAATCTACCAATTCCAAACACAACAATCATCCACATAAGTCTCAAATAGAAGGAAAAAGGTTTAATTTGAGAAGAAAAACTCACATTGATGATTTTTCCCAAGTAGGCCAAAGTCTCCTTAACCTTTTCGTCCTTTTATCTTTTTTCCTTCTCTCTTTCTTGCTCACTTATGGTAAAATTTCCTTAATTTCTTAGTTTTTCTCTCTCCAAATTCTTCTTTTTCTCTCTTTTAGAAGCTTAAATAACTTTAAAAAAAAAATGGTGGTTTAGGGTTAAGGAGGGGAACGACCAAAGAGGGAAGAAGATGACTTTGGCGGATAAATGATGAATTTCCACCCATTTTTGACTTTTATACTAAGGTTATAATGTGTGGATCCCACTAATTAGTTTAATCGTTCTTCCTATTGGTTGGTTAGCCTAATTAATATCGATTAATTCTTAATTATAGCAAACTCCTCTTGTGGCACAAACTTCTCTACTTCTTACAAATTTTTCCCCAACAATTCTGATAATACTGATTTTGTCTATAGGGTGATTTAAACTTTTTCCTAATTCTTGCACCAATCTTTTAATTTCCATTTAATAATATCCCTACTTATTTTTCCTTATTATTTATCATTTTTTCATAGGTCCAAATTTAGATTCCGATCGAACTAGCGTGCCCGATTATGGCTACATAGGATCGGGGCCTAAATTGCTTGACATTACAAACTTGGTCTTAGAACAACGACATAATAAATGAAAATAATTGGTATTCAAACTATTTATATCAGGTTAGTCAAAATCTTGACTAGTTTAGTCATGGGCATGAAACCTAAATCGCCCAAGAAACCTTAAGTTTCAATGTTCATGGATATGACTCTCTCAGTCATGGATGTGACACCTTTAAAACACCACTTTCCTTCATTCTTTCAACCCTTTTGAAAGGCCAAACCCAAGGCTAACCTTATACCCTTTATATATCTCATATAAATCTTGAATTTCTTGTGATACATCATCAAAAACTGTTGATTTATCTTATAACTCATTTGTATCATACTCATATACTTTTACTATATCATGTATGCCTTATAACTACTAAGCCCTTCTTGTAGGCATTATATAATATGTTGGCTAAGCTATTAAACAATGCCTATGAGCCCATGATATTATTAAGGATCTATGAGCAAAGGACCTTCAATAGTAGATAAGATTGTACCCTTAAGTATGGGAGCAAAAGTAGTCATAGAGTCATTCAAACCAAAATCATTGATCAAGTTAAGGATATATTGTGTTGACCAATAAAAAGTCTTGTTTTTGACATAGCTATTTCGATGCAAAGGAAGTATTTGGTTATACCAAGGTCTTGGATATTCTTGATGCAAATAAGCCTTAAACTTGACAATAACACTCTCTAAGGTTCTTATGATTAAGACATCATCTACATAGACCAAAAGTGATAGGAAAGCATTGCCCTTAGTGAGGGTGAATAAGTAATGATCATAAGGGGATTACTAAAAACCATATATTTGTAGCTTAGTGGTCAATTTGACATTCCACTGTCTGAAAGCTTGACAATACCCATATAAGGTTATCTTAAGTTTGCATACCTAGCCTAGCAAAGCTATCTTATACCTTTCAAGAGGAATTATATACAAATCTTCCTTTATAGAACTATATAGGAAAGCATTATTAATGTCAATTTGTTACAAAGATCAGGACTTAGTTGCTGCAATAACAAGGAGCATTCTCATTGTAACTAACTTAACAACAAGAGAGAAATTATCAGTGAAGTTAATGCCTTCGATTTGATTAAAACCCTTAGCTACCAATCTGGCTTTGTACCTTTCCACTATGCTAGCTTGTTTAAGCTTCAATTTATATACCCATTTAGATGTTATGGCCTTTTTGTTTGTGAAAGGTTTTGATCATGTATCACATACATATAACGCAGCGGAAAATAAAATTTTCAAAACCCGAATCAAAGGATTTTCATGTGCCAATTAAAACTAATTTAACCAAAGAAAATTCAGAATTTATACCTTTATAATATCTTGATTTTTCTTCAACTTCTCACCTTGTTGGGTTGTAGCAAACCACAACAATCTAATCTAGGTTTGTCTCTAACAATATCCACATGAAGATGAGAGGATGAAACCACTAGGGAGATGGCTTGAACATACCTCAAAGTGCTAGCAATGGTGTATGTTCATATAAGAAGAAAATTAAACTCTTTAATTTTCTTGCTGTCTCCAAAAATTTTTCTTCTCCCAAAAATTTTTCCTTGTCTATTTTCTATCTTTTGGGGTCTTTTAGATCCAAAAGAAAATCAGAAAAATAGATCCAAATTGATGAGAGGAGAAAGTGGAGTTACATGAATAGTAAATGGTGATTAAATGGCCATTTAGGCCATTTAGTGCACATTGGCCAGCTGCTGCGCGCTGGCATGCGCAGCAGCCCGCCTGGACCTGCTGGGCAGGCCCAGCTGGCCTGCCAGGCCAGTGGGCCAGTGCGGGCCCGTCAACCCCCCGAGCAATTTTTCTTCGCGATCTTATCGCGAACCGACTCAACATAATTTTCTCATATTTTGGATCTCATTCTAAGCCATTTTGCTCATTCTTTACATCTCCAAAGCGTGTGACCCATTAGGTTTCCTATTATGTTGGCCACTTAAATTATCAAATAAGTTAAGCAAATCATGAGCGGTATCTAGCAACACATCATGATCCCCAATTGACCGGAAAGTCAGTGGTTTGACTACGAACCTTTCCATAGACAACAATATGTGCAATTCGTCCTTTCACCATT
>CATIWF010006894.1:0-30854 GCA_949630135.1 Balakata baccata | reverse complement strand
TTGCATATTTAGTAATTTATACATATACAGATACACAACCCAAAATACAAATGTCATGTTCCTATAAATATGTGCAATGCAAGGAGAGAGATTGGTGAGGCTCGGCCGGTGACCTGTGATCCATGTCCTCTATATGGTATGTACCTCTAAATTGAGCTAATTACTCTTCCTTGCCTGAAAGATAATGCAATTTGGTGAGTTGCAACTCAATGAGAATAATTATCAAAAGCTTTCTAAAACACTAAGCTAGTCACAGTTACAAGTAGTAATTGTCATTCATACACATTTTGCATGTCATTCTATTTATCAATATCATATGAATATAAATAATATTAAATCATGTAAACATTTCATTTGCTTATACTTATGCTTATGCTTATGTCATTTTCTTATTGTTGCGACTAGGCTAAACAGACACTGTCCCGGGTTTCCATGTGAACATTTGCATTTGCTAGCTTAGGCCATAGGCCTTTTCTTTTGCTTTTGAACATTTGTTTGGGCCATAGGCCTCTTCTTTTGCTTTACAATGCCATTTAGCTAGTCACAACGCCTTTTAAATCCATATGCATATGCAATTTGCAACAATCATTACTTAACATTTACATTTATATCACATTTGCATATTCAATAATCAATCACTTCATATAAGAAAAGCCTATAACATAACCATGTATTTAAGTCATTCATCACCTTTTGATATCATATCCATGCCATAACAATCACGTAATTCATATGGCCGCCAATCAAGTCACGTTGCACATAGCACGTAATAATCACATTACAAGTAACACGTACCAAAGAAATCTTTCGATAATTAAACTCACCTTTTCTTTTGCTAATAAGCCTCTATCTTAATGTCTTTCACTTCCTTGAGGCTCTTCAATATGCAGTGGACCTAATTAAATGTATACTTAATCAATTGGTAGCTAAATAAACTTAAACAAATTGAAGTATGCATTTTAAGGACCACTAACTAGGATTTGGTCTAAAGGCAGTGTGACCTTCATGTGTTCATTAGCTTATAACTTTTTCTACACTAATCCAATTTGCATGATTCTTGTTTCTAATTAAAGCTAACATGTAGAGATACTACATATATAACTTTCAGACCAATTAGACCATTGTGGAATATTTTATACAATTTACAAACATGTTCTATTCTATGCCCTATTTTTGACCATAGGCAGTTTTGAGACACCAACTTTGCTTATTCATATCTTACAATGTGTAAGTCATATTTGCATGAAAATTTGTATACACATAGATATGTTAAAATGGAACATTGTTTATGTTGACAACTTTCATCTATTCTGCCTCTAATGTCCTCATATGGTAGGGTAATTGGGACTGGTCAGAAACAGGGCTGACATCCGGACCAGTTTGATTTGTGAAAGCTATAACTCACAACATACATAACATATTGAGGTGAAATTTATGCCAAACTTTAACGAAGACATATACCTATAACTTTCATGTTTGAACATACAGATTATGTCTTAAAAAGAGCTCAAAATTGGCCAACAACTGACTGGACCTGCCCAGAACACTAAGCAGGCAGCTCAAATGTGGAACAGGCATGACTCTCTTGCCTATAAATCAACATCCGCCAATAATCTGGTCCTGAAATTTGGTATACAACTAGATAACACATATATATACAACTTTCATGTTTTGATATTCCTCAAATAATGACTCTATCATATAGAAACATAATCAAAACAGAAAGTGATTCAGCTAGGTTCCTCAATGGAACCAGTTCTAGTCCGATGCCCATATCTTTTTACAGACAACAAATCATGCAAAACTATTTATATATTGTTAAACCTAAGACATAAAGCTACAACCTTTATGTTTTGTGTTTCTTTAGATTCGGTCTACAACTTGAAGGAAATGGAGGCCAACATACTGCGCTTGAAACATAACTAAGAATTACACTTTGTTGCTTGTGCCTACATAAACCTAGCTTAACTTATGTCTTAACTCAAAATTAACATACAAGAGAGGAGAATTACCTTAAGAATGGCCAGATGATGGAGTTTGAGGAAGAAAATTTGAAAAAAAAAATGAAGAAGAGAAGAAGAAGTGGCAGCTGGATGAAGAAGGGCCAAATCTGCCTTTTATCATCCAAGTTGTCGACTTACTTCTCTCCTCTTTTTTTTTTTACTTTTACTTTTTTTTTATATTATTTTTAAATAATTTAAATAAATAATAAATAATAATATTAAATTAATTATTATTATTATTATTATTATTTTCTCTACATAATTACAAGTATTTAGTGCCAAAATCTCTACGTATGCATGTGTTTCATGTGAATGACATTTCTATAAAATGAATATGTCCAAATGTAATGCGTGTCATAATGCATGTGGGAAAGTCGAGGATGTTACAACTGCCTTTATGTTCATGGTCATGACATTTTCAACATGGTTGTGATGCCGGTTGTGAAAGGTCCTAACTTATGCCTATGGTCAAATTTTGTCAAAATTCCACTTCTAATCACTTCCTAAACATGTATAGACATCATCCATGATCATTGGACATCAAAAAAAATATGTTATCACAACTCAAATCATCCCTAAAATGGAGTCACAACTGAGCTCACAAATCACGCATTACACATACCTTGTGACCATTTTAACACATGTCATTTTTATACTCATAACCATATTTATACATATTAAACACTCTAATTAACCTTTCTAACATTTAATCATACCATTTCATGTCTCGTATTACATAATATCATATTACTTAACAAATAGGCATGCTTAACAACATTATTGCATATAATTCAACAATTACATGCATTTATCTCATTTAAGGGGCAAATAATAATGCGTATATATACAAACCTCTATTAGGAGCTTGATAAAAACTCAACTAAGGAGCTATCTACTCTCCTTGTCGATCTTCTCCCTCTTGTCTTTGTCTTCCTATCATAAACAATAGGACATATCAAATACTATGTCAATGGTAGTATGGAAAAAACGTAAAACTAGCCCATACTCCCCAAACTATTGTTAATATGCATGATTTCTACTCCGTATCATGGTATCTCATTTCCAATAACTTCAAAGAACATAAACACATATAAAACTTAACCACCCTTCTTCTTTCATAACTCATCCTCCATAACTTTTCACTCAAACGCCACAACTACTTCATATAGCTTCATAATCATGACAAAGAGAGGATTTTCTTATCTCTTGAAGGTAGATACTACCTCTGATGATGCAAGGAACTCATGGGCTCTCTTGCACCAATTTTCTCTCTCCAATTCTCTACCAAAGTTGATAATTTCTTCAAATCTTGCTTTAATCTTATTCTCTCTCTTAGTTTAGTTTTTAATTTATTCAAAAACCATGAATAATCAATCACATATGGTTCTTGAGGGTGTGTGACATAAGTTTGGGGTTTAAGGATGGAAAAGATGATGAAAAATCAAGATAAGATTGTGGAAAAAACTTATATACAACCCCTTTCACAGTCATTAACACGTCTTTCATGGTCATGAATATCAATATTCACGGTCATGAACAAAACCTTCATGGTCATGAATGTCTACAGTAAAAACGGTTAATGGTTATTTTAGACCACGATGTTCATGGCCATGAATCACTTCGTTCACGGACATGAAGGCTAATTGTTCATACTTTCTTTATTTTTTTGATCCCTCTCTTCAAATCAAAGTCAAAATTGACTAATATACTTTACAGATACCTTATGCATACCTTCATATACCTCCAATATACTTGTCATACGATCGCTTTATGTCACATAATTATGCATAACAACTAACTCCTTGTTAATGGGTATTACAATATTAATATTATATTAATATATTTAGTAGTTCTTTATATATATATATATATATATATATATATTCTCATAAAACGAATTTAAATATTTCTTCCATCTATCTTCAATTTTAAAATATGAAATAAAACTGCAATAGGATTAAATTCTAAAAAGTAAAAATTTAGTTTTTTTTTAGTTGAATAATGCAAAACAATTATTTAAATATTATTTAGTATTTTTCAAAAAAAAAGATATATTCGACTTTAAATATATATATAAAATATATCTTATATGGTAATTGAAATTTGCAATTTATAATTTTAGCACAAAAAAAAAATTCATTTATTATTCTTGCTATGTATAAAAAATATAAGAAAAATTACTATTTGCTTTTTGTAATTTGATATAATACACTAGTACTCCTCCGAAGACTCAAAAATTTTATGATTTGCTCTCCCTATAATTTGATATAATATACTAGTACCTTCTTGAGGTTTGAAAATTATACTATTTATCCCCTGAAGTTTTGACATATTACACTAGTATTCCTTTGCAAGTTTGACTTATTGTACTAGTTCTACCCTGCACGTTTGATTTATTGTATTAGTATTCCTCTGAGCAAATAAATAACTTAAAATTTAACAGAATGACTATATAGTTTAACGACAATAAAATAGAGAGAACAAATCGTATAATTTTCAAATATCAAGAATACTAGTGTATTATGTCAAACCACATGAGACAAATAGTAATTTTTCCATACATATATTATGTATATACAAGTACAAGAAAAATGACACTGATAATGATGGATTAAAGACTTCAATTTTTTAATTTGTAGTTTTTTTAATGAATTATGAATACTCTAATTTTCGATGCTAAGTTTTTTTTTTCTTTAATGAATTATGTATGGTAACAATTTTTTATTATTTGTGGGATCTTTTTTTCGCATATTTTTTGTATTTTTGTATTTAATATTTGTGTTTATTCATTTCATGTATAATCATGTCTCTTATAATATATGTATACATATTTAGATGCGTTTAGTTGATTGTGTCTAACATTTTCGTCTCATATAATATGTACAAGTTTAGACACACTTAATTATCGTGTCTAATCCGATGTTGGAATGTCAAATTGACAATGTCATATTATATGAACTTCCACGTTAGCATTTTTACTACAAAGAATACTTGTAAAAACAACGCTGCTAAAGGTGTCGTTTTGCAAGTATTGTTCGTGCCAAAAAAGCTGATATGGAAGTTCATGTGACGTGATATTGATATTCTGGCACCAGAAATTGACTTCAAGTACAAGATTGCAACATTTTTTAAAATTTTAGTACCAATTTGTAATTATTAAAAGTTTTGGTACTAATTTGTAACAAACTTACAAATTTTGGTACCATTTATATTTAAAAAAATTACTATTTATCTAATGATATTTGACATAATACACTAGTACTCCATGAGGTTTGAAATTATACAATTTGCCCTCTGTGATTTGACATAATACATTAGTACTCTCTTAATATTTGAAAATTATATTATTTACCTTATATAGTTTGACATAATACACTAGTAAGAAATAATATTTTCTTTTACTCAGGAAGTACTAGTATAATAAATCAATTTTGTAGGGGGTACTAGTATAATATGTCAAAACTTCTAGTATCATCTTCAAATCTTAGGAGCCATTAATGTATTATGTCAAATTATGAGATAAATAATAATTTTTCCGTCATATAATTAACCCTTCATTGTCTCGTGAACCTATAGTTTAATTAAGAGAAAAATTACTATTTGTCTCATATGGTTTGACATAATATACTAGTATCTTTTGGGTTTGAAAATTATACGACTTGCTCTCTGTATTTTTACATAATACATAAGTACCCCTCTAAAGTTTGAAATTTATACTACTTACCTCATGAAGTTTTGATATATTGTACTAGTACTCACTATATATTTGATTTATTGTACAAGTACCATCATGCAAGTTTGATTTATTGTATTAGGACTTCCCTAAGCAAAAGATAGGCAAATAATGTAATTTTCGTTGCAAAAATGTTCTGTCTTACTAATGGTAAATACCTTAAAATTTAACAAAAGAACAGAAATAAAAAGAGAGGCAAATCGTATAATTTACAAATTTTAGAAGGTATTAATATATTATATCAAAGCACAGAGGGGCAAATAATATTTTTTTATTTAATCAAGTAGTTTAATTATAATTTATTTTTATAAATAAATTTTGTTATTCATAGCTTTTTGGATGCATACTAATAAGCCTATTAATAGAAATTTGGTTAATGAATAATATATATACAAGTAAAAGTATTTTATCTATTCTCTACCATCTTATTATATTTATTTTTTTTATTTTTATAACACGTTATAATAATTTTTAAAATAACTCTAGTAAAATAGATTTTCTTCATATTTTTTATCTACTACAATTAAAATAATAATTAATATATTTGATAACTCATTAAATGTAAAAATAATTTTCAATTTATCTTAAATTTCTATTATGTTGTATATGTGTGACCGAATTTTCTCTCTTTACATATAAATTAAATTTCAATTTTTGTACTTGTACGTTTTATATATCAATATTTGAAATGAGTTTTCTTCTCTCTTCTTTCTCTAAATATTTCATACTTTGACTACATAATTAGTATAGACAGGCCATGTTTGTATTTTGGATCTTATATTCCCGAAATTTTTATGTCATTAGAGTAAGTTATACTTGTCATGTTTTTTAATAGATAATTAATTTTGGCATGTATGGACTATAATTAACTCAAAAAAAGTTGGCATCAACCCTTAAATATGTTTTATATCATTTATTACTCTTATAAGATGGCTGAATACATGGTTAAGAAAAAAAAAAACTTTCGTGCTTATATCTTATTTTTTATGATTAATATTTTATATTTTTATAACATTTGATTTTTTTTTTGTCTACTTATATTTCTTATTTAATTTTTTTTTTATTTTCTGAATTTTTCAAACTTATTGATAGCATTAGTCTTTTATTAACATGTTTGTGAATGTGTTTTAAATAAATGTAACTAGATCTAATAAATTATAACAAAAATCATCTTATTATATATAATTAATTGAAATTAAAATATTAAATGAAATTTATTAAATAATTTATTAATTGAAATTACATTATATGCACATATTAAGATATATACATATTATTTAAACATATATTTACTTATTTCAACATAAGATTATTTAATTAATATTTTATTATTTATAACTTATAAAAATATTATTACTTATAAATACTCTGTTAGAAAACTATGGAAAATTGTTAATTCAATATTCAAATAAAAAGATAGAAAAAATGAAGAACTAATCTGAGACATGTATTCCATACAATATTTTTAAGATAAATTCGCTTTTTACCACTAGTATTTAGGATAATTGGCGTCTGTTTCCCAAGATACAATAGATATCAAGTAGTCGTTGAACACACAATACTTATTTACAGCGAACTGAATATTTGTCACACTCGCTATCACTTTTAGAAGAAGAAAATGGAAGAAGAAGATTTCCCAATAAGTGCAAAACATCCAACCAAAAGCTATTCAACAAAAACCCCTATTTGTACTCGATGGAGAAAACATGAGATTAATTGTGACTAATCTATTTAAAGACTGTCAATAATGTCCTTGTAACTCTCAAATAATGATAAATTTAATCTGTGAAACATCAGAAAATGAGCTCAAAAGACTAATTTGGAACACAATCCAAATGGATTAGCCATGCACATACCGCAATACAACGACACGGAAGTGTTGCTTCAATTTCTAGGAAAAAAATGTAAAAATTGGGTTTGGTCTGGACCACAAAATTTTGGCTCAACATTTGTATAAGCAAGTCGCGCACTCACATATTAGCTTATCCCGAACTATGGATTTACACCCTCCCTGTGCTTGAGTGCGCAAGAAAGAGCCTTCCATGTTACTTTCTAATCCATGTAATAATGCATCTTACTATATAAATACAAGTTCAACTTCACATTTTAGTGATGTTATATCTCTTTGGAAATGAGAGTATTTTGAAGTTCAAGTTCTATTTACACATTTTCCATTTTCAGCATATAAATACATTAATTCGTAGTTTTTATGTCAAAGAATATATATTTAGGTCTTTCTCCCAAAACCGAATTATGGAACTCATCCAAATTACTCTTTCAAAATGGATCATAATCACAAATTTTCCAACATACTCATTAAACATGACTATTTATAAATAAATATAAATATTATTTAATATTGTAAATTATTCATTTTAGTGACAATATATTTTTTTATTTTTATATTATAATTAATTTATTTGTATTATTTCGAACTATTATATTTACATATTCGATATAAATATAATTACAACATACTAATTAATAATATGAGTGGATGTACATGTTATTATTTTCTAACTTGATTAATATTTTATGTGATAGTATTAATGATGAATTTTATAAAAATAGAATTTATGACTTTTAATATTAGTGGAAGAAAACTAGCTCAAAGGGGCAAATTAGCCTATGAATTACGCTCAAAAGAACGAGTAACACCATAAAGTATGACTTAGTACAATTAAACCATAAATTTCAAATCGATACATTAAGCCCCTAAATTATAACGTTATTTGTACCTATTAATGGTTTTCGTTGAGTTAACTTGGTTATGCTTTAATCAATAAAAAGTTGATATGTGTTGCTTAAATAGGTGTTGTTTATTCTATTAAAATAATGCCAAATGATCAAATTAGTCCCTACACAATATCCAAAATTACGATTTGGACCCTAATTGACTGGATACAATAAAACTCTTTATATTCTTAACTTAGTACAAATAAGCACCTAAACTACCTTATTCTTGTCCCCTTCATTAAAACTTATTGACTTAATTCAACTCTTCATATTCAAACCGACACGTGCAACTTTTTTAACCAAATTTAATTTTTTTATTTTTATAAAAGAATAAAATATATATTAAAAAAATAGTTTTTACAATAAAAATTAATTGTTTTTCATAATAATAAAATTATTTCATTCATAAAAAAATAATTTTTATATAGTTTTAATCCTCCTCTTCCTTCTTTTTATTTCATATAATTTTGATTATGGAAAATTATAATAATAAAATTTATTTTTCTCTTTAAAAATGATGAAATTTCATAGAGAAAAGTTGATTAATTTTTCATGATAATAAAAATAATTAATCAGCACACACACACACACATATATATATATATATATATATATACGAATTATCTTATTAATAGATCAGTTATTTTGGTTCTATTAGATATCATTGTTATAATTTGTAAATAATTCATTGAAGTAATTAAATTTTACTTTCAAATAATTTTGGCAAGTGATGATAACTTAAACTTCATAACTAATTAAACAACTTGAATATTTTAATTTTTGATCATATAATTTATTTATTGTAATTGAGCCCATAATTTATGTTGCAAATATGAACTTAATTAGAATTACTCTTTCAACATGATAGTCAATTACTAACCCAATTTATTTTTTTCATTTACAAAAATAAACTTTTGTTTTTTCTCTTTGAAATTTCATCATTTTCCAAGAGAAAAATAAATTCTATTGTTATAATTTTTAATTAATAAATCTAACAATTTCAATTGTTCAAGTATCGATTAGGATTAATCTTAATTGAAAAGCAATTGGAAAACAAACAAATACTTCCAAGTATTTTAAAGACTATACTTTAGATTAAATACACAAGTCAAGACCAAAATAATCAAATGCTAAGCAAATAATTCAAGTTTAGAAGCATTCACAACTGGAATTACAAGCTGAATCACAACTAGACAATAAGTAACACCCATGACTCTCTTAATCATGCCCATGATTTTGTGCAAATTGGATCCAATAGGCTGCACCTCCTGAATCACGCCAAGAATCATAGTTAGACCAATAGTCACGCTCATGACTTTTGAAGGCGGGCTTTTCTATTCAAAGTCACAAGCTGAATCACCCCCGTGAAGGTTACCTGTCATGCCCTTAAAGCCTGTATTTAATGCAGCAGATTGAGTTTTTAAGGTAGCTCAACGGCTTGAATAGAAACAAATGATGCTCCAACATCTCTAATCTTGAAAGGGAGTATAAAAGGTCTTCATTTATGTCTCCCAACCAGAAGAGAACAGTCTTTAAGGTGTATATTTACTTCTTGAGCTTGAGCTTTCAATACTTTCATCTACCTCTCATTATTTTCTTGTAATCTTTAAAAAGCTTAAGTGTTCTTAAGTTTTTAGGATGTTGAATGTTAGGAATTCTGCAATTAGTCATTCAATAGGCTTTTGAGTGAGTTAGATTGAGAATTTAATACTCATTGCAAGGTTGTCAGTGTGAGCCTTGGGTTAAAATACTTGGGTAGCTTGTTTAAACTTGTAAGGGTTTAATCTATACATTGAAGTAGATTTTTAGTAGATTGAAACTCTCAATTAAGGTTGGGGAGAGGAGTAGGTTAAGAGGGCCGAACATCTATATATTGCTTGTATTCTCTTGCTCTTCATTGCTAAAATTTTTATTTTCCATTCCATTCAAAAATCCCAATTCATCCCCCTCTTGGTACTTTTGGTATTTTACTTGGTATCAGAGCAAGGTCTCCTCTAATGAAGATTTGATCATCTTGGAGTAAAATCATGGCCTCCACTATTGGGATTACACCATGCATATTACATATACAAGTGCAGTAGATTTTAAAATTTTGTAGTCCCTAAACAATGGAACAATCTATGTAGCCTTAACCAATTAACCAACTGTAGAAGGTTTGAAGAAGATTACCATATATCAGAGCTTCCAAACTTCGTTTCGCTTTACTGGGTTATCGTAAACCATAGTAATCCTTCCTACCTCTAACAATAGTCCATGCGAAGAACACAAAAAAGAAAACTTTTTGGCTATGGGCTTTGCACAATCTCTTATGCTAGCAAGAGATGATGCAAAAGAGAAGAAGTTTATTGGCAGCTATCTCTAAGTGTCAGAAAATGGACTATTTATAGTCCTTAAGCAATTAGGGTTAGAAACCCTCGCTCAAAGAATCCTAATCAGATTAAATTTTTTATTCTAACATTGATCCCGATTGGGACACATATTTTTCGGAGGAGAAATGCCCAAATCGGGCGGTTCCTGGTCTGGACATCCTATGTCCCGATCGGGAACAAATGTAATTATGGTCCAATAGCAAGTATCGGTAGGGACATGTACGTCCCGAACAGGAAATTGTCTAGACTAGACTTTTCTCCCTCCATTTGGATCCAATCCAGTGGCTCATTTTACTTCATTAGTCCCAATTGTTTTCATTTTAAGTACAATATTATCCAAAATATGTCTATTCGGATATTTCAAGCCTTCTATAAGTCTATTATGATATTCCCAATTTTTCACAACCTGTGTTACAACCTATGTCACAATTTGTTTAGTGGCTCAATAAGAGTCACGGGCGTGACTCCCTATAGTCACAGTTGTGATGTCTGCATGGCTGAGAAACAATGTGATGTGCCACCAGGATCACGGGAAAGATTACGTTTTGGCCTTTTATTTGCTTAAATCTCGATAGCCACGAGTGTGACTCACTTTGTCATGGCCGTGATTGAGGTGGCAGATATTTTTTTAAAAGCTCTAACTCGAGGGTCAGTACTTTGGGATCAATAACTATGAAGTAGGTGACTTCCATCGCTCACAATTTCATAATAAGGTAAGGTACACTCCTCACCTTAGAGAAGAAAGAACTCCAAGCCCTAGAACTGAAGGTCGCACCAGTGCTACTAACCCTAGCAATCAACTTGGAGTCTATGGGGAACTACTATCCCTTATGGGAGGCTCAAGGGGCAGTTCACATATGACCTATAAATTAGGTATGAATAGGGAATAAAAACCTCCTTTACCTTTTATGCAAGTATATGCACTAGGACTAGTACTAGTACCAGTACCAGCACTAGTACCAATGGATATAAAGGCAAAAAAGGAGGCCACGATGATTGATAAGGATCCAGTTTCCCATATGGCATTAGTGAATACAACAACTTTTGACCTTAGATCTTTTTTGGATTCTAAGAAAGAAAGAGAGGGTAAAAGGTTAGTACCTAGTCCAAAGATTAATAAGATTTGGATTCCTAAAGAGCTTTTGATGCAGGATAACCCAAGAGTTCACAGAGAAAGAGATCATGCTTATATGAAGCTGATTTATGAAGAAAAACTCTCCAGGGGCAAACACCCATTAGGGCATATGGATCAGGCCTTCAAAAGGGAGATTCTTAAAGAAAAACTACTGGAGAATAGGCACTCACCAGCATATCAAAGGGGAGATAAGGCCATTCCAAACCCAAGTTTTAGAAGACAGTAAGTACTTGACAAGTACCAATACTCTAGGAGACATTCAACCCTAAAAGTAAATGAGAAAAGGCCAATCTCTGAAAGAAATGAGATGAGGAGTAGATACTCTCCAAGGCACAAAGAAAGGAATCAGGCCCACCTAAAGCCAATTTCTGGAAAAAATGTTCTTAGGTGCAGTTTCTCACTAGGGAGAAATAGAGTTATTCCACTTCTAAGCTCTAGATGGCAAGAAATACCTAAAGAGCGCTAAAGCTCTATGAGGGATTCAACTTGTGAAGAAAGGTTGTTCTCTAAGAGAAGATTTGTGATGCCACCTCCAGTACCAGCAAGTCAAGAATGGTACCGAGTCCAATATAGGAAATTCCCTCAAAAACCGACAAGGACCCAAAAGAGGAGGCTACAGAGGTAGAGAGTAGTCGAAAAAAGAGAGAAGGTTCCCATTAGGGATAGGTTAGAAACAAAGGAAGTAGACCAGCCAAAGAAGATGATTGAGGGAACCAAGTCCATAAAAGATTCAGAATCAGTAGAGAGCTTTGATAAGCTAGAGTCGAAGCTAAAAACCATCTGGGTAGGTGATGTTCTCATAACTTTTCAATGCAATATTGCATCACTTACCTTTCCAAATATATTTAAATAAAAAAAAAGGAGAATAGCATCAAGATAAAAGAAGAATAGAATGACTCAAACAGCTTTCGTAGTTGTTCTCTAAGGACAGAAAAAAGGGTACTGAGCTAAATAGGTTTTTGTTTATTAGTAGGCCTTAGGGCCACTGTATCAATAAATAAAAATATTCATGTTATCTTGTACCTATGAAAAATTAGGCCGTAGGGGCCACTATTCTTTTGCTCTAATTCACAGATATCCTATAAGATCTAGCACACAACATACCTAGAGATTGGCCTAGTACCTCCTTGATCCATTAATGCAATAAATGGTTGTAGTGCCTATTATGCTTGTGTTCAGTGATGTTAATTTCATCAAGTCATCAAGTATTAGAAGTTGGCTCAGTTGCTAACTTTCTCATCAATGCAATTGAATGGTTGTAGTACATTTGTGCAGTTGTTCAGTGAATCCACCAGTTCAATCATTCAGCATCAAGCAATAATATCAATAGGCTGGCTCAATTGCCACCTTTCTCATCAATGTAGATAAATGGTTATAGTACATCTGTGCAGTTGTTCAATGAATCCATTAGTTTAATCATTCAGCATCAAGCAATAATATCAATAGGTTGGCTCAGTAGCCACCTTTCTCGTCAATACAATACATGGCTATAGTGCATATGTGCAATTGTCTAGTGAATCCACCTATATATAATCAATCAATATCAATAGGTTGGCTCAGTTGCCACTTTATCATCAGTACAAATGCATGGCTGTAGTATCTTTGTGTGTGAGTGTTCAATGTTTTCGTCATCATATCATACACAAAGCATTTCACATAAAAATTCACTCCTTTTAACCACAATCACAATCACAATCGTACTCAAAGGAGAAAACCAGCCTTAGGGCAAATAAAGCTACAGTTGTAACACCTTATACATATGGATATCACTTATACTTATATCATGATATCATGTATTGCATAGAATAAGACATAGTTCTGTTTATAATAAGGGATAAATTTTTTTTGAATCATATATCATTATCACTTTGCAATATTTGACAGCTCAGCTAAGCATCATATCCTGATTATAAACATAATATATCACATATATTAATAATTCAGACACTATGTTCAATTATTTCAGTTAGAAAGGTCAAGGTCAAATACACATTTACATGTCATTGCATATTTACTAATTTGTACATATGCAGATACACAACCAAAATTACAAATGTCATGTTCCTATACATATGTGCAATGCAAGGAGAGAGATTGGTGAGACTCGGCCGGTGACCTGTGATCCATGTCATCTACATAGTATGCACCTCCAAAATGAGCTAATTACACGACTCTTCCTGAAAAAATAATGCAATTTGATGAGTTGCAACTCAATAAGAATAATCATCAAAAGCTTTTTAAAGTACCAAGTCAATCACAAGTACAAGTAATAATCGACATTCGTACACATTTTACATGTCATTCTATTTATCAATATCATATGAATATAAACAATATTAAATCATGTAAACATTTCATTTGTTTATACTTATGCTTATGTCATTTTCTTTTTGTTGTGACCAGGCTAAACAGACAATGTCCCGGGTTTCCATGTGAACATTTGCATTTGCTAACTAGCTTGATCATTTGTAATATTTGCACATTTATTAGGCCATAGGCCTTTTTCTTTTTCTTTTGAACATTTGTTTGGGCCATAGGCCTCTTCTTTTGCTTTTCAATACTATTCAACTAGTCACAATGCATTTTAAGTCCATATGCATATGCATTTGCAACAATCATTATACATTTCAGTCAACTTTCGCCTTGTATAAAGAAAACCCATACATGTAATACAAACATGTACTTTACATTCAATACGGTCTCATTGGCCATATCATAGCAATTATGTAATTCAAATAAAGAAAATCAAGTCACATTACATGTAGCACGTAATAATCACGTTACACATAGTATGTAATAATCATACGTGCCAAACAAATCGTTTCTTTTGATATTGAGTTTCTAACTTACTGTCTTTTGCTTCCTTAGGGCTCTACAATATGATGTGAGCCTAATTGAATGTATACTTGGTCAATTGGTAGCTAAATAAACTTAATGAAACTTAAACAAATTGAAGTATGCATAATATGGACCACTAATTAGGGTTTGGTATTATGACAGTATAATCTTCATATGTTCAGTAGCTTATACCTTTTCTATACTAGTCCAATTTGTATTATTCTTATTTCTAATTAAAGCTAACATATAGGGATATAACATATCTAAACTTCAGAATAATTGGACCATTGTGGAATATTGTATGCAATTTATATGCATGTTATGTTTTCTATCTTATTCCTGCCCTTAGGCAGTTTTGGGACACTAATTTTACTTCTTCATATCTTACAACGTGTAAGTTATATTTTTATGAAACTTTGTATGAACATAGATATGTTAAAATGAAACATTTTTCATGTTGACAACTTGCATCCATTCTACCTCTAAAGGCCTCATATGGTGGGGCAATTATGACTGGTCAAAAACAGGGCTGGCATCCTGACTAGTCTGACTTGTGAAGGCCATAAATCACAACTGACTGTTGAATTTTATGCCAAAATTTATCTAAGACATGTACCTATAATATTCATGTTTTGACCATTTATAGATTATATCTATAAGGAGCTCAAAATTGGCAAACAACTGACTGGACCTGCACAGGACACTAAGCAAGCAGCTCAAATATGGAATAGACATGACTCTCTTACCCATAACTCAACATTCATCCACAATATGGTCCTGAAATTTAGTATACAATAGATACCCAGATATTTACAACTTTCATGTTTTGAATTTTCTCAAATATCGACCCTATCGTATAGAAAATTAATCAAAATAGTAGGTGATTCAACTAGGTTCTACCATTGAACCAATTTTAGTCATATGCCAATATCTTTCCACAAACATTAAATCATGAAAAGCTATTTATATACCTAAACCTAAGACATGAAACTATAAGTTTTGTGTTTTGTGTTTCTCCAAAATCAGTATATAAGATGAAGAAAATGGAGCATGAATTAACTGTCCCCAAAACAGAATTCCAGGAAGCTTACCTAGTTACTTGTAAGTAATAACCTTTAAGTTAACAATTCTCAATTTAAATTTAGCATCATAAGAAGAGATGGAAACTTACCAGAATTCCTAGCATAAATTTGGTTGCTGGAAAGTTTAAAGAAGAAAGGAATTAGGGAGAAGAAATGATAAGGCTAAGAAGAGCTGCCTTCTTATATGAGCAGCAGCACCAACCGCCTCACCAACTTGTGTTCTTTTTTTTAAAACTTTTCTGATTTATTTAATTAATTAGTTTATTAATTTATTATTATTATTATTATTATTATTATTATTATTATTATTATTTTCTCCACATATTTTCATGTACCTAGTGCCAAAAATACTATCTAGTCAAATTATCCAATCTAATTAACTTAACTATGTCAAATTTCATATATTTTAATTTAATCATTTTATTCCAATTATTTATAATACTTTATAATTCTTTATAATTCTTATTTAAATTATAACTAGACACGTCAACTTAGTACTATCGAAATAGACTGACACATGACAAGTCTATCTTGTGAGCATGTCTAGTTAAAATTCCTCTGTATATATGTGTTTCGTGTGAATGACATATATAAAATGACTATGTCTAAATGAAATGCGTGTAATAATACATGTATGGGTGGTTAGGGTGTTACAACAGTTCAAAAGTAGGATTTTTGATTAAAGTTTCAGTATAATGCCAAGGTTACAAAATTAATGTCATACAGTGGCTAAAGACTAGAGAAATCATAGGATCTGAGCTCTATCCAATACTCCCAGATGCTTTACCAAGTGGCATGGCACTACTGGAGTTGAGAAGTCAACTCCTAGGCTACCTCACATTAGGCTCTCATAAGAGTCATTAGAGAAGCCACTTTCTTTTGAACTGATGAATATTTGGCTTTAATCTCTTCACCTTGCTGGATTAGTTGCTACACATAATGAGAAGATTTCATATGTTAGATTACAAACTATTATTGATGCCTATATGCTCATCAGCTACAAATAAAGGCCAGTAAATTTAAAGTCATGCATATGCTGAGTTCGCAATTGGGATTCAGGCCAAAAATGTTCTTTTTTGTCATTCACTTTCCATTAGGGCCGAAATTTGCAAAATTCAAGCTATGATAGATTCATTTCAACCTAGAGAATAAGCAAGCATCAGGGAAATCCATTTGGGCAACTATACTCTCAAGGTCAAAACTAACTCATCAGGTCTAAAACTTGTGTTTTGTCACACAGAACCGAAATCTATGAATTTCAGGCTATGACATAGTCAATTTTACAAAGAGACTAAGCATGCATCAAGGGAAATTCATTGAGGCAGTTATAGTTTCTAGGTCAAAATTAGTTATTACATGTAAAAATAGCACTTATTACCCAATCAAGCCAAAATTTGCATATTTCAGGTAATGGCATATTTGTCCCAACCTAGATATTAAGTAGGCATCATAAAAATTTATTAAAGCCGCTATACTCCTTAAACTAAAACAAATTCTTTAGGCTAAAAATTCAACACAAAGAATCTCATGGAGCTTTTCGCTAACTTATCACACTATAAACTCATGGGTGTTGAGTTTCAAGAATTTACCTTTAGGATTTCTTATGTACACTTAAGGTAAGAAATTTCCAATAGGAAGATTTATCACAAGGGAGAATTATTAACTGTAAAAAGACATTGTAAACTCCATTGCTAAAGTTTACCCAACAATTTCCTGACACCATTTTTAGTTCTCAAAGCTATAAAATCATAAAAAATCAAAGAATGGAGAAAATTACCTATCAATAGAAGATGGGTTTGTCGAGATCTGGTTGTCATGATGGAGATTGTTGTATTCCTTAGGTTTTTGGAGATTTGACTGTGCTATTAGGTGTTGGGCGAATTTTTGTGGTTTTCTTTGGAATTTTTGGTTAGAAATGAAAGGTGAAGAAGTTAAAAAAAAGTGTTTTGGCCGAAAATTGGAGAAGAATGTGATGGGTTTTGTGGGTTTTGGGTTATGGAGGAAGAAGGAAATGAGGAGCTTTTGCCGAAAAATTAGGTTGTGAAAATCAGTTTTCTTATTTGCTTGAATTTTCTTAGTTGGAAGGTTTAAAAATGGTGGGTTGAGCAGATGGGTTTTGTGGGGAAAATGAAGAGATTGAAGAAAATGTTGATTTTTTAAGAGATTAAATTCTTGGTTTTTGGGAGAGAAAGAAAAAGGTTTAAATTTGAAATTAATTCTCGTAGAAAATAAGTCTTTAACTGTACTTTTTATTTTTCTAGCCTTTAGAACTCTAAATATGAAGAGAAGAAGGCTAGAGAATTTGAGAAATTTATATCCATACAGTGATGGCCTATGGCCATAACTATATACGGGAGGTAATTATTTACACCAGATTTTTTTAGATCTATTGGGTTGAGGTCTAAACCTATTAAAGTCGAAAGCCCATAAAATTTTTCAAACCCATATCCATGAAGCCAACAGAGGATTCACCGCTCTTAATAGAGGGAGTGTATATCCACAGCCTCTTATCGGGATCATTACTCGGGAATCTCTAGCCAGAATGGAAACGTCCTAAAGATGGTCTTCAATGACATGTTTTATAAAGTAATGAGTCTCAAGAACAATATCTAGCATCACTTGGGCTAGGTGTGACGTAGTCAGTCTAACAGAAGCTGATACATAGTCCATGCTTTGAACAGAGTGGAGTTATATGATCGTGAAAGGATGAATTGCACATATTATTGTCTTTAGAAAGATTCATAGTCAAACTACTAACTTTTTAGTCAATTGGAGGTCATAATGTGTTGCTAGATACCACTTATGACTTACTCGAATTAATTATTAATTCAGGTGGTCAACATAACTGGGAATTTAATGAGTCACATGTTTTGAAAGTTTGAAGAATGAGTAAAATGGTTTTGGATGAGATCCAAAAATATGAGAGAATTATTTAAGGTCGAATTGTGATGGGATTACGGAAAAAAAAATATGAAAAAATTGCTCAGAGGGAGTCACTGGTCCGCGTGGACCTATGCTGGCAACGTGCCTGCCACGAGTTGCGTGTTAGGAAAGCTTAGCGCACAGGCAACATGCATTTTGGCCAATTGGCCCCTAAACCTATTTTGGCAATTTTTACAACTCTAGGGTGTTTGGAAGCACCTATAAATAGTATTTTTCATTAGAAAAAACTGAAAAGTCGCCATAGAAAATTAATAGTTAATTTTCTTAGAAATTCTCTCAAAGAACATATACTGTGATAGCACATTGTGTGCATTCAAACCATCACCCTTATGGTTTCTTTCTTCCATTTTTGCGTGGATTATCATTATAGACAATCAAAAATTGGATTGTTGTGGTTTGCTACAACCCAACAAGAAGGAAATTTGAATAATTAGTTTAAGAAATTGAAAGTTATAATTTGTAACTATTTTTAATTGAATTAGTTTTAATGGTACAAGTAGAATCTTTTGATTTAGGTTTTGAAAAATTTTATTTTCTGCTGCATTTTATGAATGTGTGTCATTCTCAAAACCCAACATAAATATGACTGTTCAAGGTCGATTCTATGATAACTCTTCATGGCCGTGAAATGGAACCTTTATGATCATGAAATAGTCTGTATAAAAGCTTTTTCCACGTTCTTATTACCATTTTTCACTAACTTTTTCACTCCCAAACCCCAAGATAGACCATAGACACCCAAGAACCCCATGTAAATGATTCTTCATGCTTTTTGAGTGAATTAAACACCAAACTAAGAAGGAAAACAAGATTAAAGCAAGATTTGAAGAGATTATCCATTTTAGTGAAGGTTTGGAGGAGAGAGAAGATTGGTACAAGAGAGCCTATAGATTTCCTTGCATGAACAAGGGAATATTTTGCCATCAAGAGATAAGAAAATACAAGAAAACCATCTCTTTACCATGCTTGTGTTGTTAGGATGGAAACTCTTGGAGGAAGAGGGTGATAGGGGTTTATGAGTATTTATGTTCTTTGAAGTTGTTGGAACTATGATACCACGATATGAAGTTGAAATCAAGCATTATAACCATAGTTCGGGAAGCATGGGTTAGTTTTACATTTTTGTCATATTACCATAGATAGAGTATTTGATAAACGGTATTAATTGTGATAGAAAAGCAAGGACCTGGAATATGCATATGATTACAATCTATAAAATAACGATATATATATAATCAGTAAAAAGACAAGATGAGCTCAGATAGTGGCATTCTATCTATATATTGGGATTGTTCCTGTTATAGGGTAATATAATAGGCATAGTCCTGTTATATAGGTAGGCATCACAAATCATGAGAAATGCGCTTCATATCATTACAAGTAAAATACAAGCGATTTGTCAATATATACAAGTTGACTACATCCTACATAAGCCTAAGGACCTCACATGTCAAACAAATGCATCCCTTATAAGAGAAATGCTCTAAGGACAAACACCTTTAGCACTTCATCTATATGAATAAAGGCATTTTCCATTATATTTATATTCATTTATATGAATTGATAAGATCTTAAATAAATTATGAAAGTCCTTAATACAAGACATAGCATGAAGAAAATCATGATAAGATCATGATGCAAGAATCCTATCATGTTTAATTATATTTGTATCTAAACTATTTCTAATCATAGGATCAATGAGACAAGACACTATTAATCCGGATAGGCTAAGACAGGACACTATTAATCTGGATAGGCTATCACATATTATACTCCTTAAATGGATCAAGCAGCAGTTCTCATAATCCATGAGCATGAGATGCTTAGAGTTAATATGTGGATATTTGTTAGAGTAGTCAAGTACATTGGAGGCCTACTATAAAAATATCATACGAGTACTCTATACATATGTCAATGATAATCTTATCATAGAATTGGTGCAAATATCTTTGGACTTGAGGCACTCAAAGTTATATTGGATATTGAACATGTGCTTTAACTTCATTCCTTGTTGCCTCAAAAGAGGCTGCTCATAGGATGATGATTAAGTACAACTTGAGATATTTGAAATTAGTTAGATAGTCAATAGAGGATTTACTACTCATATTAGAGGGAAAATGTACTCATAGCCTCTTATCAAGATCATTACTCATGAATCTTTGGTTAAAGTAGGAATATCTTGAAGATTGTTTTCGAAGACATGCCTTTAAGAGTAATAAATATCAATAACAAGTACTAACATCAGTTAGACTAGATGTGACGTAGTGAGTTTAGTAGGAGATGACACTTAGACCATTTTCTGAACCGAATGGGGTATAGCAGGGATTATTCCACAATAGGGCCAATAGGTGCACTTGCACCCATACCCCTATAAAAAAAAATTTTAATGTCCATTTCAGTGCTTAGAAATTTTTTTATATTAGTACTTTATAAAAAAAAAAAACCAAAGAAATGAATTACTGTTGGAGTCTTTTTTATTTTATTTAATATTTGATTTTTATCTTAAACCTTTATTATTCCTTCCTCATTTTTTTATATTTCTATCTTACTTTCATTTTCTTTATTGCAATTTAAATTCATAACATTTTTTTCTCTTATTCTTTATTTAGTATTAGAAGAAGACAAACAATGAATAACAAGCAAAGAAAAAATAAATAAATTAGTAAAAAGGCAAAGTTTATTATATAGAAAGTTTATATTTTACCACGTGTAAGTTTAGTTTTCAAATAATTTAATATTTTTTTACATATTTTCTAATTATCTCAACTATGAAAGTTAATTAATTAGATTTTATGGTATCATTGGTATCCAAATTTGTTAAATTGAAATTGCATATTATTTAATATTTGAGTGATTTCATATATTTATAGCATTAATATTCATTATTATAAAATATGAATAATTGATTACTTATGGATTGATATTTAGTTTTTAATTTGGTGTATTTTTACGAATTTAGTTGTCATATTTTGACTATATATAGAATTTATAAGTTATATTTTTTTTTTGTACATTTTGTAAAGGTTGGGTATTAAGACTATAATCTCTCACATTTGTTATGACTAGTTCATGGTAGATACACCAATTGAACTAATCTTAATTAATTTTTTTAATGTTAAATAATCTTAATTAATTTTTTTAACGTTAAAAAATCTTATATTACTTACTAATGTATTTTGTTACATAGTAACTTATTTTTTTTTTATATCTTTATATATTTTTTAAATTGTTATATATTAAATTAAATTTGCCCCCACAGAAAAAAAATTGTATAGTGAGGGTGAAAAGACAAATTACACAGAAATTATCTATGAAAAGGTTTGTAGTTAGACCATTGACTTTCAGGTCAATTAGGGGTTATGATGTATTACTAGATACTGCTTATAACTTGCTCAAAATCAAGTGTTAATATGAGTGGCTAATATAACTGATAACCTAATAGGTTACACTCATTGATGGTGTGTAGAAGAAGTATAATAAGCTTTTGGCTTGGATCCAAAACTGAGAGAGAAAAACTTGGTCCAGACAGTGTCCTCAGCAATAATGGTACTTTCCTGAGCGAGAGACGTGTCGCTTCTGTTATGAGCAGAAAAGTCCACCTCACGTCCAGAAAAATACACTGGACTAGAATTGCACAATATTTCGATCGGGACAAGGTATATCACGATCAAGAATTAACCAATTTTGGGCAAATTCCGACAAAGGTGTTAGATATGGAAACCTATTCTAATTAGGATTCTTTGAATGTAGGTTCCAAAGTCCAACCATTCAAGGACTATAAATAGTCCTTTTTCTCACCTAATAGAGTAGTTGCCACCAAGAGAACAGAAAGGATTTGTTCTCATTTACCTTCTCATGTTAACACAAGAGATTGTAAATGACTCATAGCCTCAAAAGGTTTTCTTCTTCACTATCTTCGTGTGGATATCTATTAGAGGTGATCTAAGAGAGGATTATTGTGGTTTGCAACAACTCGATAAGATAAATTGAAGAAAGGAAAGCTCTGATACAAAAATAATCTTCTTCAAACCCTTTTTTGGTTAATCAATTATAGCTACATAGGGCGATTCCTCGTGTTTGGGTTATAAAATTTTAAATTCTGCTGCGTATGATGTATGTAATATGTCTGACATAATCCAACAGTAGTATCAAAGCCTCCTTATATTTGTTATGATTGATTTTAATTTGAAGAACAATATGATTGTGTGAAAAACAATAATTAGAGTTTTTAAGTTCATTGGGATTGAATATGGCCGATTTGGTTCATATTGTATTTTATGTTCATGTGATGAATTATGTACCATAATAATTGAATGGATTAAAATGAATATGATTTATGTAATTCAAATATTTGTATTATGTTTTAATTGCCGAAAAATTGTTTTGAATGATTCAGACTTGATTAATTATTTTAATTTAATAGTTTTGTAACACCCTCTTCTTACCCCATTCTAAAATAGTAAGGTAAGTGAGCATCATGAACCTAGCTATCTTGGAAATTTGACCAGAGATAAACACTTTATTATTATTATTATTATTATTATTATTATTATTATTATTATTATTATTATTGTTATTATTATTATTATTATTTTCTTTTAAATATATTTAAATCATGCATATATCCAAAATCCATAATTTGTATCTTGCTATATAATATATATTTACATCAAAATTTTACTCACTATATCAGTGTTACATACCCTAATATACACACTACATGAAGGCAATCTTTGATTATATATTACAAAGTTTTAACATAATATACCAAAATAAATTGAGGTTTTAAGCTGCTTTTTTATGGGATTTTCTCCTCCTAACCTGCGCTAAGCTACTAGCTTAGTAGTATTTTATAAAATAAAAATAATACGTATATATATATATACATGCCACATACATCACAAAAGAAATTTCATATATTATTATTATTATTATTTTTACAACATGTAAATAATTATTTCCATAACCAATATGTAAACAATAACTTACCATTATTAAATTGATTTGTAACCTTTTTTTTCCTTTACAATTCAATTCAATTTAGTTCAAGCTCATAACAACTATATCCAAACTCATCAATAGGAATACAGAGTTGTCATTACCGGCTTTTTAAAATAATGTCATTGCCGGCTTTTTAATATAATCTCATTACCGGCCTTTATTTTTTATTTGTGCCATTACCACCATCACGATTATGTCATTCTTGACCTTAACAATACGGTGCCACTTATATCTTTCCCCTGATTGGTATGTCAAACTATCTACTATTCTAATTTAAGGTAAATGTATTCGAACTTTAACATTATTGATAACATTATTATCATTATTGCTATTATAATTTCCCTTTCAACATATATATATATATATATATATATATATGAATTACCAATATCACATGTTAATATACGTATTATATGTCTATATGTACCAATAAGATCAAAATTTCCAATAACTATCACACATTCACATCAAATCATATGAAAAAGATTAAAATGCAAATTTTATGCTTATAGCAGATGTCGATCCTGAGATTGACTTTCAATGTTGGCATATTTATAGTTGGATTCAGAGATTATAGTCTTATGTAAACTTTTAGTTCATTGTCTTATCTTCAATTTAAAAAAAGAACCATCCAAATCTGAGTTTTCTACTAAAAGTTATGGTTATTTTACCATGAGGTGTTTATTAAATTTTTGCCTAGTATTTTTCTTAGTTCTTTTAAGTCCAAGATTTTGTGATCCATTTTCAATCTAGATACAATTCGAATTACAATTATGTTCTCTATAACATTTTTAGTATTATGCATCAAATTTCAATCCCAATTAGTTTTATACCAATCCAATTACACAACATGAGTTATGATTAAATTTATCGAGGTTGTTCCAGTGGATTTGTAACAGGGCATCTCTTATACTCATTACAAATTAATTAATTCCCTAACCACATGCAATTATGCTTATGCCCAAAATTTCTAAATCATAAACACATTTATAAAACTCAGAATTTCACACATTTATCACAAAAATATGAAGACCCAATTCTCCTCTTTTTCTTTTATTTTCTTCACTTGTTAGGTGGTCATTTCCTTCCCTTTATCCACCTCTTGATGGCTATTCCTTTGCCCACTTGTTTGGCTTTAACATAATAAATAATATTTCATTCAATTTCACATTAAACCAATGCTTATGTGTGGATTATGTTTAGTGTTCCTAATGCTTTTTTACCTCTTCTTATATCTTTATTTCTTCCTTTTTTTTTTTTACCTTATTTATGTTCATTATGATCAATAGTCATTCACTCCATTCATTTCAAACAAAACAGCCCCACTTGTTCCATATTCTTTTCCTTAACATTCATCATCTTCAAGTCACTTGTCAACCATTAATCACTTCTAAACATTTTTTTCCTTTAATTCCTTTTCATTAGGCAGTCTCATACACATTCAAATAAGTCTTATTTCTTTAATTTTCAAGCCGCAAAATCATTATTCATAACCACCTAAGGCTTAATTCCATCATTCCTTAACAAATCAACACTTCACAATACAAATTCACATAACCTCCAAATAACCCTAATCTACCAATTCCAAACACAACAATTATGCACATGAGTCTCAAATAGATGGAAAAAAAATTGAATTTAAGAAGAAAAACTCACCTTTATGATTCCCCAATATAGGTCAAAGTTCTCCTATTCTTCTCTTCCATTTTCTCTTATTTCCTTCTTCCTAGCTTCTTATGGTAGAAACCCTTAATCACCTGTCTTTTCTCTCTCTAAACTCATCTTTTTCTCTCTTATAGAAGGTTAATAGATTCAAAAAAAGAGGCATATGGGTTGAGAGAAGGGGTTGACAGCTAAGAAGGAGAAAATGAAGAAGATGGGGTATTTTGGTGGAAGAATGAAGATATTTCCTCCCATTGTTTACTTTTATATTAAGGTTAAAATTCATGGGTTCTACTAATTAGCTTAATCTTTCTCCCTATTAGTTCATTAGCTTAATTAATCTTGATTAATTTTTAATTATGAGAAATTCCTCTTTTGTAGCAAATTCTTCTCCTTCTCACAAATTTTTTCCCAATAAATTTGATAATACTGATTTTGTCCATATGGTGATTTTAAATTTTTCCTAATTCTTGCACCAATCTTTTAATTCCCTAATAATAATATCCCTACTTATATTTTATTATAATTTATTATTTTTTCATGGGTTCAAATTGAGACTCTGATCAAACCGTTATGCCCGATTATGACCACACGTGATTGGAGCCTAAATCACTGGATGTTATAGGTTTGCTCATTTTGGTATTCTTATAATGATTACATGTGATTGAAAATATGTTGAGAATATCATTTCAATCTTTGACAGTAGCCATTACGAAAATTAAAAGTGCTTTAATTTTCTAGAATCACATAAGTCCTATGTGGCAAAGTTTTCCCGACCGGGACACTGTGTAATTCCAGTTTTTAATTTGTTTTGTAATTTCTTATTTCCAACACCTTTAATTCATAAAATATGAATTTTGTGAATTTATTTTGATGCTTTCAAATATGTCAGTAATTTTAATTTGATCATTTGAATTCCATTTTAATTCTAGAAGTTAAATGATTCAGTTTGAGTGTTTTGTGACTGGCTTGCTGAACTGAATTTTGATAATTTTGATTGGTTTGAGTTAGTCTATGGATACCCAAATAGATGATAGAGTTTTCTGGAATTAATGGAAATTTTGAATTTGATTCGATTTATTTTGGATTGAATTAATTTTAATATAGTATGACTAGATTATGAAATATAAGAAATAAGTAAATTGTTTAATTATTTAGTATCAAAATTTATGGTGATTTAATTTGGAATTAAATTTCTAAAATATTGGATTTAATTAATAATGAGATTATGGTGTTAAATCCAAAATAGAAGTTGCTTTCAAATAAGAAATTAATTCTATTAATCAAAGTAGGCAAATTAGGTAATATTTGATATGATTAAATTAATTGCCTAATTAACATAATTCTATATTAGAATCTAATAAATTATATTATTATTTAATGAGATTAAATGATGAAAATATGAGTTGGTTATAATGCCTACAAGTAGAGCTTAGTAGTAATAAAGTATACATTAAGAGTCTGTGATTGTGATTTAAGATTATACAAATGAGTTATGAGATGAATCAAAGGTGTTTTGATGATGTATCAGAAGTATTCAGAGGCTTATATGAGGTATATGAAGGGTACAAGATTGAATTTGGGCCTTGGAAAAGAGTTAAAATAATGAAGAAATATGAAAATTTGAGGGAGTCACGCCCGTGACTCTAGCTAGAAAGGGTATGCTATAAATAGTTTAAGCTTCGTTTTCTTCATTTAAACTGAGCCTTTAGAGCCCCAAATCTTAGATACACTCCCAAATCTCTAAGACTCCATCTTCCACATGTTCTTAAAGGTTTCTAAGCCTCTAAACACAAAATTCATCATCAAACATCAAGATTTGAGCAAAGATTTGAGAGATTCACTAAGAAAGGAGAAGGACCAAGGGAGAGAAGCTTGGAGCTTGAGGGAGCTAAGTTCTCCATAAAGATTAGTCATGTTTTCTACCTTCAAGAGGTAAGAAAATATGTTTCTCCCTCTCTTTGCTATGATTTTTGGGCATTATTGAGATGGTAACCCGAAATGGGTGGAAACCCTTTTGTAAATGGGTATGAATGAGATGGATCCTTGAGTTTGCTTGGGGGAAAACCTCCCTTTAAGCTATATTATGATGTTAAACACGTTTTAGAGATGGATTTAAAAAGAAAGGACCTAGATTGAAGATTTTAAATTAGGGTTTCATGTCTACCTAGCTTTATGAAGCTTTAAATAGCTAGAAATGTTGTTATGTCTATATTGGGAGATGCCTTGGAGAGTTGATTACTACCAAAGAGGTTAGGCAAGCTTAAAAGCTTGGATTTAAGTTGGTTCCATAGGAGGTAAGCACACAATATCTACTTTTACTTGTTAAATGGCATGAATATGTACTAAATGATATGTTAACTAAGAATGATGGGTAATTTTGATGTAAATGATAATATGTGGTAGATTGAATATGCCTACGGGCTATGACATGGTGAAAAGTAAGATAAAGTATGATTGAAATGGTGTGCTTGTTTACTAAATATGTGTAATGGTGAGCTAGATAGCACTATAGGGTGATAAATGACATTGATTGAGATCAATGGGGCTTGAAAACATAGTAAAGGCATAAGAAATCATGAATGAGATATGGAAAATAAACCACCTAAATGCTTCTTAGGAATCTAGAAGTGACTATTATGAGGTGTAGATGCAAAAGTAAGGCTTGTATGAGTGTAAGGCACACTTGGTTATATGATTAGAGTATTTATTACTAAAAGATTCATTAAAGTCAAAAGATGAATTTGGTAAGCCTCCAAGGGAGGTATATAAGTTAAATTACGATATGATGGAATATTGACATATAAATGAATAAAATGGAACTAACAAGGATAGTTAAATTATCCATGTGACAAGTGTGTCTATTAACTCATGAAGGTTCAGCTATATGAACTTAGCATCGAGATAGGCTTTGGCATATAAAAGGACGACTTTGTGATCGTAGATTAATAAATGAAAATAAGTTAGTAATGAACATGTAAAAGGTAATTGAGCTTCTCAAAAAATAGATACCTAAAATGGGACACAAAATGAGAAAAATGCATGAACTAAGTATGTACAAATTAATTACAAAAAAATGATCTAAAAATGGTTGAACCTACGAAGGCATGGGAATTTAATCATAACATTGATAATGATATGTTTTTGCATGTTTGAAAGCCTATTAGGGGAAAAAAATTAATGTGTGATGGGCTTATTACCTATATCGGATCTTATGAGCTTGTAGATGTACAAGCACAAGTATGGCACTTAAAGTGCTTAGAAAGGATGGCTTAAGATGTAACACCTCTTACCCTACTCTAGAACAGCAAGGTAAGAGAGCATTACCGACTTGTCTGTGTTGAAAACTTCACCATAGGAAAATCCTTATATATATATATATATATATATATATACACACTACCAATTCAAAACTTTACATACTCCAAAAATTCAGAATTTGTATCTTATAATAGAACATATATTCACAATAAAATTATAATAATAAAATATGCTTAATATACACCCCATTATATTCTACATGGAAGAAATTTTTAATTATATTTTACAAAGCTTTACAAAAATATAACAAAATAATTTGAGGCTTTAAGCTGCTTTTTAGACTGGGTGCCCTCTTCTTTTGATAGCTTCTCAACCTCTTGAATCTACTAATCCTGTGCGAGGGAAAAATCATTTGCACTAAGCTACTAGCTTAGTGGTACTTCATATGATAAAAATCTTATATATATATATATATATATATATATATAAATGTGCAGAAATATAATAGCAGAAGTTAGAAAAAATAAATAATAGAAAATTAAGTAAAGAAGAAATTTAAATTAAATGTGCAGAAAATTAAAAGAAATAAATGCAGAAATTTAAGTGTATCACTTCTGTCACCTGATTAGATTTGGAGCATACTTTTGTAAGACACCACTTTAAATAAATAAATAAGTAAATAAAATAAATAAATAAATGCAGAAAATAAATTAAGTAGCAGAGCCATCCACAAAATAGAAATAATTAAAGATGGAATTTTATTTAACTAATATGGAATTTAAATTACAAGAGCATAAAACCTTATTTAGTATTTGTAAAACTGAGATACAACAACCAATGTAAGGTATGAGAGAAAGGTGGTTACAAGTTTTGGTATTTATACTTCTAAGGAAGAGAGGAGCTTTTAGAGTGAGAGAGAGAGAGCTTTTTAAAATGCTTAGATGCTTTACAAATGAGAGGAGTCCTCCTTATATAGGCAACTGGAGGGCAAAATAGTCAACTTGAATAGTATCTAGGTATATTTTTGGAATCTTGAATAGTACCTAGGGACATTTTTGGAATCTTGAACAATGTTGCTTCAGTAGTAGATTTAACTTCTTTGCCATTTTTAACTTCTCCACCGGGAATTTTAAGACTAACTTTTTTTGAGATTTTTTTTAATAACCATTATTGCCAAAGAAATCAATATGACAAAAATCAAGATCGTCATCATCATCTAGATTAATAGCTGGTCCTGAATTTGATAAGGTCTTGGATGATGAAAAACTTGGTGCAAATTTTTTAAGAATAGCTTGCATCTCTTCAGGAGTTTTTGCTGCAGCCATTTGGGATTTCTGAGCAAGGAATTGAGTTTGTTCTTTTGACTGAAAAGGAATTTGCTGTGAAGTAATCTTCTTCTGCTCATGAATCCAAATCATAACTTCATTGGGATTTAAGCTTTGTGGAATTTTGAATTTGTCCTACCCTTGATTTTGAATCTCATTCTGATGATGGGAATCGGATGTTTAGAGTAATCTAAGGTCCAAGCAAAGACCCAAGGCAAATAGAATCTTGAATGAAAAAGACAAAGAGCTCAAAGCCTTTTTTCTTCTAGGCTTGGTGTATAATGGGTTTTGAATAGGTTAAAAGATTTGAGAATATAAGGTCGTGTCTTTAGGAATTCGAGATTTGTGCCAAACTTATCCCACCACATAGGCCACCATGAAGGAAAAGAGGAGGGATTACAAGTGGTGTCAAAATAGAATAACCAAGTATAGGATTTTCTGGTATTTTGGATTGTAAAGGCATTAAACTAAGTTTGCTGGTAATCCCAGTAATTATACGTAGTATCAAAAAAGGGTAAATTTTTGAAGGCTTTTGGGAAATGGAGAGGTTAAGAAAGTTCAAATTTCCAACCTCCTGGAGCAATAACCTTGTGAATTTTACAAGTGAAATATGCGGGATCAATCTGCTGTTCATTATAAAAGAAATTTTTGAAAGAAGCAGATTCTGTTATTTCTAAAATTCTTTGATAAAAAATTGGAGTTTTTGTTAAATCAGTTGGTTTATAAAACCACATTTTTCCGAAGAATTTTTCTAAAGTATCAAAGG